>JAVXUP010003225.1:0-79330 GCA_033070095.1 Escallonia herrerae | reverse complement strand
AATTTTAAATGGTTTTGTTAGATTACCTCGCTACACTAATCGTCGCTAAAAAATTTGGTAATAAAAATATTGATGCTAAAAAATATATTTGCTGCTAAATTGATTAATTAATTATTTTTTTGAAATTATTCTGCTAAGAATATAGGGGTGTTACATTCTACCCTCCTTATAAAAATTTTTGTCCTCGAAATTTCACAAATCTGTAGTGTCTAAGCACTTCACTTTCACTGCGTAACTCCCCAACGAAGGTGTCACTGTATGTTACAGATAATCTCTAAAATATTATTTTAGAACATCAATAACAGTTTTGAACATTTCACTATATCATATGATTTCAATTATAACGTAGGGCTTCATAATCCAACCAATTAGATATCATTGCTTAACCTGAAAATAATTAGCCAATTCCTATAAGCACTCACACATCAATGCTTAAAATCAAACGTTATAACCACTATGCTTTCACTGCGCACTCTGATACCGAACCGCTACTAAGGTTGAACTAAGTCACTAAAGTTTTTTTTTTCCTAACCTTCTCGTCAACACTTAGGCTTTCCCTCGCAGGCCTCTAAAGTCTACAGAATCATATAACCTAGGCTCTGATACCAATTATAACATCCAAAAAATTTTCTAGAACGTTAAACAATCAATCGATTAATTTCTTAATCATCCAATTACCTAAATTAAAAAAGAAAGCCCCAATGTGTATCAGGGAGCTTCTACAATAACTCAAAATCTCAATCATATTTTTTTCTTAAATAACACTAAAATTAAATGATCGTCAAACTAAGTTAAATATTACTTTCCCTCGCAGGGGCTTAACTAAAAGAGATCATAAAATTTACACTCTAATCACTCCAAATATCCTACTGCTGATGATCATCTGCGGAGAGGAAGTTAAAGGAGAGTGAGCTTTCGAGAGCTCAGTAAGGTCGATCAAAGACTTAAAAAAATTAATTAAAAATGATTCAGACGATTTTACATTTAAGAAAAATAAAAACTTTTGAAATGGAGAAGTAGAACGATTCAAACGATTTTCTATATACAATCAAATGATAATTTCAGACGGGTTTTCAAAGAAAACCACATCATTTCAATTCAATATAAACATAGGGATGAATATCAACTCAATCTCTTAAATCAATAATCATTTTAAAATATTTCAGTTGCAATAAAATAAAAACAGGAAATATTGAACATGAGCAGTACAATGTAGCAAAGCCACCCCGGCAGTGCTCGATACGATTTATATATGCATAGATACACTGACTAGTCCATCTAGGTACTAGTTTAACCAACCAACAGACCATCCTTATAACTCCAATAATAAAGACCATCCTTATAACTCCCAGGTTACTAACTCATGTCAATATTGAGAAGCAATAAATAGAACTAAAAATATTTTACGATGATTGAGTCAATAAGTAGATAAGTGTGAATTAGAATTTCAAATGATCGCTAAATGGCTTAAATTTGTGTTTCTTGGGCAGTTTTAAAAAATATTTTTATACAATCATAGAAATCAACAATAAATATATTCTGTGAAACTATATTTTTAAACATTTGAAAAACAGAATAATTAAATGGAATTCGGATAGAAATCCTTACCTCGGTCTAAGTTAAGCGATGCTAATTGACTTCGATCCAAAAGTCTTTGAATTAACCTAAATTGACAAGTTCATTAATTAGAAAAATAATCTACACTACTATACTATAAACATAATAAAAACCACCCACAGCGTACTCACTCTCAACTCCAAAATCGCACAACTCAAAATGGTTCCATACACGACTAACCTAACCAAAATTTATGTACGCATCCTAACGCGTAATGATATCTCAAAGTCATAATAAATTATAAAAAAATTCTTTTATAGCTTAAAACAGCATAACATGTTAAAATATAAATTTTCTGAATTTTTGAATATTTTTGAATTAAAAATAATTTATTTAAATGCATTAAAATCCATAAATAGCCATAATTACTTCTAGCTGAAAATAAAGCCTCATAATTTTTGTAATAACTTTAGAATGTGTATAAAAATTTCTAAATTTAAGTTCAGAATTTAAAAGGCAACAAAACTATTTTTAAATTATTTATTTTGCTAAAACCAATGTGATACGAAAACTATAACAAATCAACTCCCAAAATTGTCAAATTTAAACTGAGTCTTATTTATACCATAAATACATTACTCTAAGTTTTTCTAGAGCATTTTGAGGGTTTAAAGGCTCTAAAAGTATTTTATGATTCTAAAATTACAAAAAATACTAAAAATTTAATACGATCTCTAAAAATTATGAATTTTTGCCAGAATTTCTAATATAGTCTAAAGTACTACACTTTAAATTTTCATATGTTAATGTTCACTGTACACTATCCAATGTATGGAACAAACCTAACGCTACCCGTGTTTACACACATACGCACAGCTTACCACCCCTTTTACTGGCTGCTTTGACCCACATCATCTTCTTCCCGATCACAGTCCACAACCCAGAATTGCCTTCACAAGGACACCCTCACGACAACCCATTTTTTCTCCCCTTCTCACTCACTCTAATACCGATCAAAACACACTCTCATTTCCTACAAACACTCACATTGGACCATTTACGCTCACAACAATTCCACAGCTCCCTTTCTGACATAACATATTCACACACATGCACTCTCACAACCATATTTGCTGCCTTCTCTCGGATACCCAGTTACACACAGACACACAGGTTCACACACACGTCACCACACATAACACTCACATACTCACATTACACTACGATCATGCACTCATGGTTACACTAAAAAAAACCACACACTCAAATGGGTTTACACACACACACATCACTCTCACCCAACAAACTCCACAAAGAAATGGACACAGCTACTGCCTCACGTAGGAATTTTTGTTCACCCACACTCCACACAAGAAATGGACACAGCTACTGTTCCCTGTTTTCACGCAGTCACACACTAAGTTTTTCGTCTTAAGCTTTTAATGTTCCCACACACATGCAATCATATTTTATACACACACAATATATATATATATATATATACACATATATACTATATACAGAGTTGGACAAAACACGCACACTTGCACCTTTTCATTGAGAGCGCTAGCAAACTGGGTTCAACGTTGATAGCGCGCATCTGGGCCGTCCACCCGCGATCTGTGCACGCGCTGCCTATGATCTTTTTTGCATTTTTTAAGTCCGTCCGCTACATTATACTCTTAAATATCAAATATCCTACCTGCTACATTATATTAGTAGAAATTTACCAAAACCCCCTAGACTTTCATTTGTCATTTTAAAATTTTACTCACTAATTTCTATTATTATAAACAGGTCCAAAATAAATTAATTGTTAGAGTTTATGTGTTGGAAAATTTTAAATGGTTTTGTTAGATTACCCCGCTACACTAATCATCGCTAAAAAAATTTGTTAACAAAAATATCGATGCTAAACAATATTTTCCCCGCAAAAATTAATAATTAAAATTTTTTTTTGAAATCATTCTGCTAAGAATATCGAGGTGTTACACACGAAGCGTTGTGTATTGTAGAGGTGATACATAAGCTTTTTTTTAGTATTCTTTTTCTCATTTACCCTTTTAGTTTTGAGACACATCATCCCTTTTTACTTATGCGACATGTCATCATGTTTATTTTGGTATTAAATTCCCTTTTCACCTCTTATTAAAGTCAGACGTGCATCATGATTCTTTACTATACTTTATAATTAAAAAAATTTACAGGTATTATTTTCAAAATTTTACTAAACTTTATAAGAGTAAAAAAATTAATTATGCACTTTTAAAAACTCTAACTATTCAATATACTTTCTTATTTGATCGTAATTTTCATTACTATTATTTATAACTATTGTGTGCAGTCGTACAATATTCCACAAAGATTAAAATATGGAATCAATTTCGGTATAAACTAATTTGAAAATTTTTTAGTTTTATGATTTTTTAGCTTCTTTTGATTATAATGATACTTACATGAAATGCACGAATGTGACATATTTTGAATTGAATAGTTCGCTTTACGCGAATATAGATAAAGTTTAGTTCAAAACCATCGACCTAATGCTTAAATACCAAACTTTAACTCTACCAAAAATATTGACATTCAAGCGTACGGATACATAATTCATTAAATATAACCGACCCGGGCCTTGCCCGTCTTACCGGACTAATAAATATATAATAGACGAAGCATTGTGCATTACAGAGACGACACATAAGCTTTTTTTTAGTGTTATTTCCCTTTTTACCCCTTTTAATGTTGCCTTTTACTTATTCGACATGTCATCTGGTTTTTTTTATATCACGTTCTTTTTTTACTTCTACTTATTAGAGATGCATATGCATTATGACTCTTTGTCATTATATCACATTCATTTATTAGAACACTATTCATATTACTATATTATAAACCTAATATCACTATCTATAGCGTACCCATTCCTCTACCCGAAATGATGAAATTCGAAGTGGGTTTCACACGCGGCAACCTACCCCGAAACTCGTCACACTCCTCAAGACTCAGAAATATCCTAAAAATATTTTTAACGTTCATTAAGCATTATTTATAGAATAAATCACCATAATTTCTTCTAGCTGAAAATGGAGGCTCATAATTTTTATAAAAGTCTTAATATATATATAAAAATTATATAAATATAAAAATCAAAATTTAAAAGGCACCAAATCCATTTCTTCATTTTTTTGTTTTGCTAAATTTAATGCGATACAGTAAATGATAATAAACCAGCCCAAAATTTTTGAAACTGAAACTGAAGCTTAGTTATATCATAAAAACATTACATAATTTTTTCCATAATTTATTAAGGATTTTTAAAGGCTCCAAATGTATTTTAAGAAAACTGAAATCACCAAAATGATTAAAAATACCAAACGATGTCAGAAAAATATGAAATTTAACAAAAATTCTAATATTTCCTTACAAACCTTTCCGTAAAACGTCAGCATTTTATGACAATGGGAAGATACCCAACATTCAAGTGGTACAACTGTGCAAGCATAGCGTACCGCTCCATTGCACAATCCCATTTCCCCACTTCATCTTCTTCCTTTCACCCTCTGCCCGTCTTCTCCCAGAACACACACCCACCTGTACCAGCACACACTACACCCTCCCTTACACTTATTTCACTATTATAAATACACATCACACAGACACTTGCCCACCTATTATATACACACATGCGCAGAATTTAAACACGCACACGCACACACACACACACACACAAACACACACTGTGTATTCACCCGCACAGACACAATGCACCCACTGCACTATGGCCATCTCTCTATCTTAACTGAAATGGGAAAAAAAAAAAAAAAAAACAGCACCTCCCCAAATTCAAATCCAAATCCAACACCAACACACACTCACTTAAAAAGGAGAAGAAAGTCATATGGGGTCAATCTACCTAAAAACTATGAACTAATGGCTCACCGCTGGATGAACCCACTCTTTAGCAATTAGGTCCTCTTCCCGTAAAATTGGATAATTCCTATTTCTATGACCTTAAAACACACAAAACTCACACAACTTATGGCTGCTCCCTCCTCCCCACCAATACACACACAAATACGCACATTTTCATGACAGCGGTGCACACACATGCACCCAATAATTTCACACAGGCAAATACGTTATTTACACACACAAGCACACACAAAGCACCTGTTTTATGGCTACCGTGCAGCCCCATTTTTCCCCCTCATTACATACACAAACACACATACAATTTACATACTCCTCACACCCCACAGCAGTCCCCATTTTGCATCTCTCAAACACCAAATAACCCACTTGTTCACACAATGAAATCCCTCCTTTTACACACCATTACACCCACTTAAAACCACTTACACATAGCAGAGTACTGCCACACCTTGGTTATTCCATTTCAGCCCCACTCACATAAAAACGGCAGCCACCATGGCTGACCAAACCAAGACCCCTCACATCCTCTCAAACTCAGGTGATACACATATATGCGATTCGACAATAAGCTTACAAATACGCAAAGTAAATCTGTAAGAGGGCTTACCGAAGGTTTCGATTCGCTTCGCCTGCTTTCGGCGAGTCCTTGTTTGGCCCATTTTTCTCTCTTTTCTCTGTACATTTTTTCTTCTCCCCTTTTTCCACGAGCACCAGCCATAAACTTCTTCTCTTTCTTTCTTTTTTTTTCCTTTCTCTTTTCTCTTCTCTCTCTGTCGTCGCCCCTGCAACTCTCTCTATTTCTCTTTTTGTCTTTGTGTTTCTCTATAACTCTTCCTCTCTCCATTCTCTTAATCTGACTTTTTTTTTGTAACCGAAAACATCATAAAGCTAAAAAATTATCCTAATTTTTCTCCTTTGTCCCCCCTCTAATTTAGCTTCCAAAATTAGGGGGTTGACTCTAAAAACGAAACAAAATCAGATTTTGTATCGTTTAGTTATCCAGTAGCCCCTATAAAATTAAATATTCAAGTAACACTCTTTTAGCTTTTACTAATTAATTATTGCACCCCCTTTCATAAATTGTCGCTAAAAGTTGATGATAAAAACTCAGTCATGCTAATTGACACTAAAGACCTAAGTCGGTATCACTTATACTGCATCAGTTAACTTGTAACTTATGGTTTTCTAAAAATTTTGCTAAGAATTATAATGTTTAATGCTCACCAATTTGTCGCTAAGGTCTCTAAAAATATCATTACGCTACTTATTACTAAAGACCTCGATCAATAATGATTATCGGTAAATTATAACTTATAGTTCCTAAAAATTTAGGCGCTAAAGGTTACCAGTAAAATAATGTCTATGCAAATCGACCTACATATTGCATATGAAAATTGCCGCTAAAAATTAAATCAACCGGCTAGATAATATCATGGTTCGGAGTGTTACATTCTCCCCCACTTATAAAAATTTTGTCCTCGAAATTGAACGTATTTGAGATTGATGTCCTCAAAATATTATACTCTTAATCATGTCTGATTTCCGGCATAAATGGTCATAACACATCGAGTACTAATAAACCTAAATATATTTAGACATTTGACAAACCACCCAAATACAATTTCAAACATCTTCGTAAAGTATGCCCGCTAAAGGCCTAGAAGCACAACACTTATAGATTTGCTCTTAACACACGTTAACCCACTGTTAAAGATTACCTCAAATGTCAATAATCTTTAATCACAAGATCGACCATGCTAGAAACATCTTAACATTTAACCCTGTCTCCACTTAATCCTCATAAATAGTGTAAATGCTGCGAATGGTCGCTAAAATGCAAGTAAATTCATGCCAGGTTACCATAAGCCAAATTCGGGACCAGAGTATTACGTTCTCCTCTTTCTAAAAAAAAAAGTTCGTCCTTAAACTTCACAACATTGACAATGTCCAACGCTTCCACTACGTAACTCTTGTAGCAACCAAATAAAACCAGTGTATTGTCTAAATTCCACACTAAAAGTTATGTCTCAAGAATACGCAGACGTTACAATTCTCATTCAAGTCATATCACTAGTTCAGATCTAGGGGACTATCACTTATGCTTTAACGTTCGTAAAACCTCAAGATCGATGGCTATGAAGTTTGAGACTTAGTTGTCTTTTCAATGTACTTAGAACTGCAATACCTCCTCCGTTACCAAGTATTTATCTTTATACTCTTGGTTTTGCAGCGCCGACGAAGTTGTGGCAGTTCCTACCATACATTGCTTATGATGATTATCTGAAGAAAATAAACTTGTGAGTTTTCTAGTCACCTTTGCCATATCCTCTATAAGCTAGAAACACCTTATAAAATAAACATGATTGTATTGAGCACATCAACTTAGATATAACCAATGTCTTACCTTAGACCCATATATTTGAGCGCAAACTAGTTTTCAATGTCAGAATAGCCCATGACTCATATCACATTAAGATTCAGCGTAGCACACCTAACTTGAACAACAATTACTAATGTTCCTCTATTCCATTAATGTAATACGTATTTCAACATTTTGCCCAAAATAATTTTAGGTGTTCAATCTAAAGGGCGTGCAAGAGGATTATAGATACACCTGAGGTCCAAAAATCATGTCTCAGACTTCAATAGATCGGCGTCCTTGAAAGATATATCTAATTTAGCCTTCATGATAATGCAACCCTATCATCAATAAGGCGCCAGCTAATCATTATAGTAAAACACTTTTCGACAATCTAAAACGGCCTTTTCACTATCATTTCATATGCCACTAATTTTTTTTCTTAAATAAAGAACTTTACATAAACATATACCACCTCATAGGTCAGGGGCTAACTATACATCTCAATCTCCAAGCATCAAAATGTATACACATCATTTACTTTTCCAAGTCTTTCATTTCCACCCAAAGTGCAGTATCGTAGAATCAAGGCTACTAAAAACAACACTCACAATTTATTATAATTTTTATTTTCGTGCAGATCGAGTACACTGAAACATGAAACTAACCTTTATCAACAACACCCTGCTAGAAGAGCTAAATTTAGAATTTACAGGCCTATGTTCGGTAATTAAGATCTTCGTTTTCCATCTTGTTGGTAGGTTAAAAATATTCACGACCTACGGATATTGACCAATCACTGTTCAAACGGAATTCCTATAACACCAAACTTCTATCATCATCTAATTTCTAGGAACAAACCCTTTTTTTTTAAACTGAACTTCTTTAATTCAAAACTTTAAGGTAAGCTAGCACTGTAATCGACCACTACTCAAGCCTATAAGAAAACTTGCCTTAATCATTTCTATATGAACTTACACATTACACCAAAGACTGAAACTGTAACCACTATGCTTTCGCTACGCACTCCGATGTCGAACCCAAACTAGTTTAACAATTATCGAATCTGTTACATAAAGGTATACCTTAAAGGACCCCAAAATCTTATTCTACACACACATGTATCACACACCCATTAGCAATTGCAATCTCTACTCGTAGCTATATTCAGTGGAGCTGTTCAGAGAGACCAAAAGATTATAATCTTATCCTTCAATCGTCTTATTTGGCTTATACTTAAAATTCGAGAATTCTTAGGTACGTAACTTGTTTACTATTTGCATATTCAATGCAAATCTCAATCCAATTCTAAAACCTCAAATAAGTCTTCAAACTTAATACAAGTTTTCAAAGTCCATTCTCAGTCACAGATTATCTTAGGCTTCTACAGAATCTCATACCTAAGCTCTGATACCAACTATAACATCCCGAAATTTTTCAGAACGTTAACACTCGCTCGATCAATTTCACTAAGACAATAATACCCTCGATCTCTACCAATACAGTACTAACAGTCTGTCAGAGCAACTAAAATATCGAATAATACAATACTCTAAATGTATTGTCATAATTAATACATCAATTCTGAGTCAAAAATTTTAAACACCAATACTAACCCACGTAGGGATTTTATTGATCAAGACTAAGACTGTAATTCTCTTTCCCTCACTCAGATGTAATTCATACTCAATGCAATCTATTGTTGATTATTACATGCAGAAGGGAACAGAAAAAGGGAGTGAGCTTTCGAGAGCCCAGTAAAGTCGCTCAAAATCCACAAAAGAGAATAAGAATACAAAAATAATCATTAGATTCACTTCAAACGATAGGGAAGAGATTCAACTCAGTCCTTTAAACCAAACCAGATACGATTAGCAATAATTTCAATTATAGTGAAACGATGCAGATGATATTGAACATGAGTAATTTTGCAAAGCCACACATGCATTGCAGGGTAATCACTTAGCAAAGCCACACAAACGATGCTCAATTACACTGTGATTACATATGTATATGAACACTGGCTAGACCCTTGAGGTACTAGCATCTCCCGACAATAACAGATCATCCTTATATCACCCTCGATACAGACTATCCTTATAACTCCTCTCATGTCAATATGCAGAATGCAATAGTCAATAATACAATGAATAAATCGATGCGCAATGAGTAATAAATTTCAAGCATCGATAAGGATTTACAATAAACGTATAAGGCTCAAAACAGGGTATTAACGGCAATCAATGAAATTTCATAACAATTATAAATTGAGTCCAATGAAAGCTTCAATAACAATTTAGAAAGAAGGTTTACGATATCAAATGGATGAAATAGGGTTTCAGAAGAAATCCCTTACCTCGATCCAAGTGAGTTGAAGCTAAAAAAAATGCTATCGATCAAATCCTCGGAGTTAGCCTAGGTTGGCAAATTCATTTATCAGAATACTATTCATATTACTATATTATAAACCTAATATGACTATCCATAGCGTACCCATTCCTCTACCCGAAATGATGAAATTCGGAGTGGGTTTCACACGCGGCAACCTACCACGAAACTCATCATACTCCTCGAGACTCAGAAATATTCCAAAAATATTTTTAACGTTCATTAAGCATTATTTATAGCTTAATACAGCATATGGAATAAAAATAAATTTTTTGAATAATTTTGATTATTTTTGAATTAACGATAATTTCTTTAAATACACTAAAAACCAAATAAATCACCATAATTTCTTCTAGCTGAAAATGGAGGCTCATAATTTTAATAAAAGTCTTAATATAGGTATAAAAATTATATAATGAAAAATCAGAATTTAAAAGGCACTGAACCATTTCTTTATTTTTTTGTTTTGCTAAATTTAATGCGTTACAGAAAATGATAATAAACGAACTTCAAAATTTTTGAAACTGAAAAGGAAGCTTAGTTAAATCATAAAAACATTACAGAATTTTTTTCCATAATTTATTAAGGATTTTAAAGGCTCCAAATGTATTTTAGGAAAACTGAAATCACCAAAATGATTAAAAATACCAAACAATGTCAGAAAAATATGAAATTTTAACACAAATTCTAATATTTCCCTACAAACCTTTCCGTAAAATGTCAGCATTTTTTAACAATCAGAAGATACCCAACAGTCACGTGGTCTAACTGTGCAAGCATAGTGTACCACTCCATTGCACAAACACTTTTCCCCACTTCATCTTCTTCCTTTCACCCTCTACCCGTCTTCTCCCAGAACGAACACCCGCCTGTACCAGCACACGCTTCACCCTCCCTTACACTTATTTCACACTCCCTTACACTTATTTCACTATTATAAATACACATCACACACACACACACACACACACACACCTATTATATACACATGCGCAGATTTAAACACACGCATACACACACACTGTGTATTCACCCACACAGTGTGTATTCACCCACACAGACACAATGCACCCACTGCACTATGGCCATCTCTCTCTATCTTACCTGAAGTGGGAAAACAAAAAAAAGACAGCTCCTCCCCAAATCCAAATCCAAATCCAACACCAACACACACACTCACTTAAAAAGGAGAAGAAAGTTGTTGAGATATAATGTGTTGTCATCTGTTTGTGTTGCTAGTTTTGTTAACTATGGTTGTCTTTGTGTAACTACTAACTTGAGTTAGCTTATGTCTTGCATGTAGGCCACTTGTTAGCTTACTAATAGTGTATGGGAGAGGCTTTAGTATGAATAGTCTGCTGAAATGGTGTGAATGAGAGAAAAAGGGAGCTGTGTTCTAGTGAAAAATCAACTCAGTTTCTCCTCTGTTTTTCCCCTGTTTTTGCCCTGTAAGCTGCTGAAAGTGCAGACCTGTTTTTGCCTCCAAAATATCAGTTGTTTGAGTGTTATCAAGCTGAATAAGCCTAGAACAAGCCAACATTTTCTGGTACCAGAGCCAGGTTCATAGAAGTAGTTTGGGCGCGACAAATCGAAGCCGAAATCAGCCATTGTGAAGATATCTACTCATGGCAAATACAAGCGGGTCACAACCTGTTTTTGTACCCGAGTTTGATGGTGAAAATTATGACTTTTGGTATGTGAAAATGAAGACCATTTTCAGATCTATGGGGCTTTGGGATTTGGTAGAAAATGGGTATACCGAACCCGAATCGGTAGAGAGTTTATCCGCTGCTCAAAAGAAGCAATTGGAGGAAGTTAGACAAAGAGATGCAAATGCACTTTCTACAATTCAGAGAGGATTGGTCAAATCCATTTTTCCAAGAATCATTAGGGCTACAAAAGCAAAGGAGGCTTGGGATATTCTTGAAGATGAGTACCATGTAGATGCAAAGGTAAGAGCTATAAATCTTTTAACTCTTAGAAGAGATCTTGAAAATATGAAAATGAAGGAAAGTGAAACATTGACCGAGTTTTTTACAAGATTTGTGGATTTAGTTAATCAAATGAAGACACATGGTGAAGAAATTAGTGATAGAAGAATGGTTGAAAAAATTCTGATTTGTTTGCCGGAAAGATTTGACCCTAAAGTGGCTGTTATTGAAGAAACAAGAGATATTGAGAAGTTGAGTGTTCAAGATTTAATAGCCTCATTGAAATCTTATGAGCAAAGGTTGTAATGTCACTCCAATAAAGCAATTGAGAGTGCTTTTCAATCTAAGGTCAATATGAATCCCACAAATGAAGTAAAGAAGTTTTCAAATCAAGAACAAGGAAGAAGCAATCAAACCCCAAGAAGTTCCTTTCGAGGATGATTTGCAAGGGGAAGAGGAAGAAATGGAAATGAAAGAGGAGGATTTGGAAAAGGAAAGGGAAGAGGCAAAAATCATTTTGATAGAAATGCTAATGGTGAAGGTAATTCAAGGAAGTGTCACATTTGTGAAAAGGACAATCATTTGGCAAAAGATTGTTGGTTCAAAGGAAAGCCAAGATGTCATAATTGGGTGGATTTGGGCATGTAAAAAAGGATTGTAGAGCGACAAATAATCAACAAGCAAAGTGTGCCGAAGAAAGAGGTGATGAAGAGAACTTGTTCTATGCTTGTCAAAGCATTATGAAGCATAAAAATGATGTTTGGTTTTTGGACAGTGGCTGTAGCAATCATATGGCAGCCAATAAGAATGTTTTTTTGGACATGGACAGCACTTTTAAGTCCCACGTGAAGCTGGGAAATGGTGCTTTGGTTGAAGCAAAAGGCAAAGGAACTATTGGCGTTCAAACTAATGATGGTAGTAGATTTATTAGGGATGTTCTACTTGTTTCGGAGCTTGATTAAAATCTGTTGAGTGTTGGACAACTTTTGGAGCATGGTTACAAGTTGGATTTTCTTGGAGATGGATGCATTATTTATGATAATGGGAAGCCGAGAAAGGTTGTGAACAAGATACAAATGCAGAGTAATAGAAGCTTTCCATTTACTTTAAAGTACATGAAAAGTATTGCTTTGAAGGTGGAAATCAAGGATGAGTCATGGTTAAGGCATAGACGATTGGGGCACTTGAATTTTCAAGGACTCAAGTTGTTGTCTCAAAAGGGAATGGTCCAAGGTTTGCCTACCATTGAAGATAAGCATGATGTTTGTGAAGGATGTGCTCTCGGGAAGCATCATCGCCAACCTTTCCCAAAAGAGGTGGCATGGAGGGCTAAAGAGAAATTGGAGTTGGTGCATACGGATGTGTGTGGACCTATGCGCACTCCCTATCATTCCCAAAATAGGTACTTTATCTTGTTTATTGATGATTATACTCGCATGACGTGGATCTATTTTATGAGACAAAAATCTGAAGTTTTTGGCATTTTTAAGAAATTCAAATGTCTTGTTGAAAAGCAAAGTGGTTGCTTTATAAAGAAATTAAGAAGTGATAGGGAAAATGAGTATAATTCAAGTGAGTTTGATAAATTTTGTGAAGATGAAGGAGTAGAAAGACAGCTCACGGTTGGGTATACACCACAACAAAATGGAGTTTCAGAGAGGAAGAACCAAACCGTCTTGGAAATGGCTAAATCCATGATTTATGAGAAAGGATTGCCAAAAAAGTTTTGGGCCGAAGCTTCTTATACGGCTGTGTATTTGATTAATAGGTCTCCAACGAAGGCCTTGTGTAACAAGACTCCATTTGAAGCTTGGAGTGAGAGAAAGCCTTCGGTAAGACATCTTAAAGTTTTTGGTTGCATATGTTATGCACGAGTTCCAAAAGAAAGAAGATACAAGTTGGATGAAACAAGCGAGAAATGCATCTTTGTTGGGTATAGCTTGAAGTCAAAAGGCTATAGGTTGTATAGCTTGCAGAGCAACAAGATTGTTATAAGTCGAGATGTCTTATTAGATGAAAATGCACGTTGGAATTGGGAGGACAGCAGCATTGAGAAAAAAAGGCTGCCAAGTGAAGTTTGTGAACCAATTTTAGGCCGTGAAGAGGAAGGAGATAATGAAACGAACGAAGAGGAGACAAGTGGAGACTCACCAAGATCATCAAGTTCAAATTCAAGCTCAAACACCTTATCCCCAAGCTCTACTCCTAGAAAATTAAGGAGTTTGAGTGACATTTATCAAACTTGCAATTTCTGTGTC
Source organism: Escallonia herrerae (assembly GCA_033070095.1). Lineage (NCBI taxonomy): Eukaryota > Viridiplantae > Streptophyta > Magnoliopsida > Escalloniales > Escalloniaceae > Escallonia > Escallonia herrerae. Next base: position 64,904 of record JAVXUP010003225.1, on the reverse strand, counting down.
ATTGAACCCGAACGCTTTGAAGAAGCTGTGAAGGAGGAATTTTGGAGAAATGCAATGGAAGAAGAAATTGTTGTGATTAAAAAGAATAAAACATGAGAGTTAGTTGAAAGACCTTTACACAAGGAAATCATTGGTGTGAAGTGGGTGTATAAGGTGAAATACAACTCGGATGGCTCGGTGCAAAGAAACAAAGCAAGGTTGGTTGCAAAGGGATATTCACAACAGTCCGGAGTTGACTTTGAAGAGACATTTGCTCCGGTTGCTCGTTTGGATACGGTAAGAACTCTCATCGCTTTAGCGGCTCAAAAGGGTTGGTTGTTGTACCAACTTGATGTCAAATCTGCAATTTTGAATGGTGAATTGAATGAAGAGGTTTATGTTGAGCAACCTCAAGGTTTCGTGGCGAAAGGTGGAGAAAATAAGGTGTGCAAATTGAAAAAGGCGTTGTATGGACTAAAGCAAGCTCCGAGAGCTTGGTATAGTCAAATTGATGGCTACTTCCATGAGAAAGGTTTTGAGAAAAGCAAAAGTGAGCCAACTTTGTACGTGAAGAAAGAAGGGGCATTAAGTATACTTATTGTTGCACTTTATGTTGATGATCTGCTATTTACCGGAAACAGTGGAAAAATGATGAAAGAGTTCAAAAGGGAAATGATGTAACGGTATGAAATGAGTGACATGGGACTGCTTCATCATTTTCTTGGCATGGAGATTTCGCAAGATGAGAATTGTGTGTTCATTTCTCAAAAGAAATATGCTGAAAATATATTGAAGAAGTTTCGTATGTATGGTTGCAATCCGAAGGACACACCACTTGTAGTGAATCAGAAATTGAAAAAGGAAGATGGTGGAAGGAAAGTTGATGCAAGAGTCTATAGAAGTTTGGTTGGAAACTTGTTATACCTCACGGCAACAAGGCTCGACATCATGTTTGCAACAAGTTTGCTATCAAGATTTATGCACAACCCCAGCCATTTTCACTTGGGAGCAGTGAAAAGGGTGCTAAGATACATTCAAGGCATGATTGATCATGGAATCAAGTATTCCAAAAATTCAGATTTGAAGTTGTTTGGCTTTTGTGATAGCGATTGGGGTGGTTGTGTGGATGACATGAAGAGCACTTCGGGCTACTGTTTTTCACTCGGATCCGGGATGTTTTCATGGGTGTCAAAGAAGCAACAATCGGTTGCTCAATCCTCTGCAGAAGTTGAGTGTGTTTCAGCATCATTGGCCACTTCTCAAGTTATTTGGTTGCGGAGAATTTTAGAGGATGTTGGAGAGAAGCAAGAAGGAAGCACAGAGCTATTTTGTGACAGTAAATCAGCCATAGCTATGGCGAAGAACCCAGTTTACCACAGTCGAACAAGACACATAGCTATCAAACACCACTTCATAAGAGAAGCAATTGATGATGGAGAAATTAAACTCGAGATTTGTAGATCGGAGGAGCAAGTGGCTGACATTTTCACCAAGGCACTTCCAAGAGAAAAGTTCCAAAAATTTAGAGAAGCACTTGGAGTCAAAGGACAACACATTAAGGGGGAATGTTGAGATATAATGTGTTGTCATTGATTTGTGTTGCTAGTTTTGTTAACTATGGTTGTCTTTGTGTAACTACTAACTTGAGTTAGCTTATGTCTTGCATGTAGGCCACTTGTTAGCTTACTAATAGTGTATGGGAGAGGCTTTAGTATGAGTAGTCTGCTGAAATGAGTGTGAACGAGAGAAAAAGGGAGCTGTGTTCTAGTGAAAAATCAACTCAGTTTCTCCTCTGTTTTTTCCCTGTTTTTGCCCTGTAAGCCGCTGAAAGTGCAGACCTGTTTTTGCCTCCATAATATCAGTTGTTTGAGTGTTATCAAGCTGAATAAGCCTAGAACAAGCCAACAAAAGTCATATGGGGTCAATCTACCTAAAAACTATGAACTAATGGCTCACTGCTGGATGAACCCACTCTTTAGCAATTAGGTCCTCTTCCCGTAAAATTGGATATTTCCTATTTCTTTGACCTTAAAACACACAAAACTAACACAACTTATGGCTGCTCCCTCCTCCCCACCAATACACACACAAATACGCACATTTTCATGACAGCGGTGCACACACATGCACCCAGTAATTTCACAAAGGCAAATACGTTATTTACACACACAAAGCCCCTGTTTTATGGCTACCGTGCAGCCCCATTTTCCCCCCTCATTACATACACAAACACACATACAATTTACATACTCCTCACACCCCACAGCAGTCCCCATTTTGCATCTCTCAAACACCAAATAACCCACTTGTTCACACAATGAAATCCCTCATTTTACACACCATTACACCCACTTAAAACCACTTACCCATAGCCGAGTACCGCCACACCTTGGTTATTCCGTTTCAGCCCCACTCACATAAAACGGCAGCCACCATGGCTGACCAAACCAAGACCGCTCACATCCTCTCAAACTCAGGCGATACACATATATGTGATTCGACAATAAGCTTACAAATGCGCTAAGTAAATCTGTAAGAGGGCTTACCGAAGGTTTCGATTCGCTTCGCCTAATTCCGGCGAGTCCTTGTTTGGCCCATTTTTCTCTTTTTTTCTCTGTACATTTCTTCTTCTCCCCTTTTTCCACGAGCACCAGCCACAAACTTCTTCTCTTTCTTTCTTTTTTTCGTTTCTCTTTTCGCTTCTCTCTCTGTCGTCGCCCCTGCAACTCTGTCTCTCTATTTCTCTTTGTGTTTCTCTATAACTCTTCCTCTCTCTATTCTCTTAATCTGACTTTTTTTTTTGTAACCGACAACATAATAAAGCTAAAAAATTATCCCAAATTTTCTCCTTTGTCCCCCCTCTAATTTAGCTTCCAAAATTAAGGGTTGACTCTTAAAACGAAACAAAATCAGATTTTGTATCTTTTAGTTATTCAGTAGCCCTTATAAAATTAAATATTCAAGTAACACTCTTTTAGCTTTCACTAATTAATTATTGCACCCCCTTTCAAAAATTGTCGCTAAAAGTTGATAGTAGAAAGTTAGTCATGCTAATTGTCACTAAAGACCTAAGTCGGTATCACTTATACTGCATCAGTTAACTTGTAACGTATGGTTTTCTAAAAGTTTTGCTAAGAATTATAGTGTTTAATGCTCACCAATTTTGTCGCTAAGGTCTCCAAAAATATCATTACGCTACTTATTACTAAAGACCTCGATCAATAATGACTATCGATAAATTATAACTTATAGTTCCAAAATATTTAATCGCTAAAGGTTACCAGTAAAATAAAGTCTATACAAATCGACCTACATATTGCGCATGAAAATTGCTGCTAAAAATTAAATCAAACGGCTAGATAATATCATGGTTCGAGATGTTACAATTTTAATATTATCTTTAACTATCGTTTGTAATCGTACGATATTTCACAAATGTAATAAACGGAGAATTAGTTCGATGCTTACTATTTTGGAATGTTTTTCAGTTTTATATTTTTTTTAGGGTTTCTTTATATTATGATGATACTTATATACTGAATTTGATAGTTAGTCACACGAATATAAATAAAGTTTTGTTCAAAATCATTGATATAATACCTAAATAACTAACATTAACTCCAGCAAAATATACTAACACTCAAATGTACGAATACATAAGTCGTTAACTATAACTGACTCGGGCCTTGCCCGGGTTACTGGACTAGTAAATATAAAAAGCTGAAACATTTGTTTAAAATTGCGACACGTAAGATTTTTAGAACTCTTATCTTTGCGCCACGTAAGATTTTCTAGGAATCTTCTCCTTCTGTCACATAAGTTTCAACTTTGCATGTGGTAGTCTCCCAACTTAATTAGTCTCTTCATTTAGAGTCCAGCTTTTTAAATTTAGATATATATAAAATTCAACAAGAATCCTATATAATTTGATTTTCTGTTCTTTTTCAACCCTATTTCAACTTTTGCTATGATTTATTATTAAAACATTTGCAGCTATAATTTTTTCCACATTTTTAAACTTTATATAGCTAAGAAAGCAATTCTACACCTTTTCAAACACTACTTAATTAATATACTTATAGATTAGGCCTTAATTTTGATTATCAATACCTCAAAAGTACTTTAGAATAACAATTTAAAATCTCAAAAATATAAAATACGTAAAATATTGCCTACTTGCAAACTCTTTATTGTGATTTTATTATAATAAAAAAATTGTAAAATTACTTGCTCGACTTTTGTAAAACTTATAAATCCATGTATTTGGACTCTATAGTTATCAATTATCATAAATAAAATTAGAAGCTAAGATATTTATGCACAATTACACTCCTACTAAAACCTAAATTATGAAGGTTTATGTGTTCACTCTCTCTCTCTCTCTCTCTCTCTCTCTCTCTCTCTCTCTCTCTCTCTCTCTCTCTCTCTCTCTCTCTCTCTCTCTCATACCAGGCATTTTTCTTCCTCCGCTCAAGCGGTTCTTATTTGTTCTACCGTCACAATAACGCTGCGGCCTTACGATCCCTCCTTACAATCAAGTAGAATAAGGCTACGGGTCAATCTCACTTTTGGGTGCTTCTTCAGAGCATGTAAAAGTAACCGTCATATATTATGCTCATGACTTCAATAAAGAACTTAAATTCTTAATTTGATGAAAAATAATTTTAGTGATGCATGTTGGTGAACATGATATTCATCTTCCTGCTTCCCATAAAGAAAAATTAGTAACTTCATAACTGACTAACTTTTTCTGGCAGCTTGTGAAAAATAAATCAGGTGATAAAAATAATAACATCTTTCCCCAGCTTGGCATTACATTTGAGTCCTTCAAAGAACAATTGAAACACAGCCACCGTGCCTTACGTGGAAAAGTCATGTAAGTAGTAACCAAAAGTGGGTATTTGCCACTAAAAGTAGGCACTCAATATTTCAGGTTAATTGAGAGAAAAATAAACACAAGCAATTGTTCTGGTATGAAAGAGAGAAGGATTTACACGATCAAACAGAAGAGAGAAACAAATTTGAAGTAGAAGCACCTGCTAGCAGCAAGTGTGAAGGTGGAAGCTGGAGAACTCTACTCAATACCCTTAAACCGACACAATTGTACTCAATTCACTAACATAATCATCATCCAAATGGCTGATTTTTGTTAACAAATACTCAGTAATATTGCATTTTGATTAAGGAGTTGAACAAAACAAATGGGCAAATTTTCATTTATGTACCCAAGAAGCCCGAGGATGAAATGTCTACCCAGCAATGGTAGTAAATTTGTATATAGCTATAGATACACAGTTATGCAAGTACATTATACAAGTATATGTTTGTTACCAGTGATGTCAATGTCAAAGAAAGAATATTGGTAGTTCAAGTTGTATAGCTGCAATATTATGTTTTACCTGTTTCTAAGTTGTTTTTAGTGGAGTCAGATGGTAAGAGTTTGCCTAAGTTATAAATTCAAACATTTCAATTTGTTGCTTTTTTCTTTTGGCTAGACACATGTTAGAAGTCATTGTATATTTAACTTTATTTTCTCATCGCACAAAATTTGATGTTTTTATTAGCTTGAAGTGGAAGTTTATTTACATATCTTAATTTATGTGCTGGATGAATGGAACTTTATCATACATGGTCACAAGTGAAGTCTTTTGAAGCTCAAGAATAGGCATAACCAGAGAAATGATGTTGAGAGAGACACGCTATTACTAGCAGTAAACCTTTCAAAAATATTTTCCCATAAAGTTTAAAATTCTAACTCAACATATTTTTGGGGCAAAAAGCTAGAGTAATGTATCCTGTCTAACCTTCTTTTTATTCTAAAAGTGATCGTTGCATTTATAGAGTTGAATCCAATATTTAGTGTGTACATTTCGACTATGAAACTTTGTTTTTTCTTCTTATCGTCATTCTTTTTATATGGCAGCATATATAGTAAGCTTATATGGACTTGAGAGTAGTGGAAGTTCACCATTGTGGGTTAAATCTTTAAATCTCTGGAAACTGGAGAACGATCCAGAGCTTCAGATAGACTTTTGTGTAAGGTACTCTTTATCCTATTTACACACTTTATGTTAAGAGTTATTCACACTCACCTCAAACTTTCTGTTAAGGTACTCACACTTTATGTTAAGAGGTATTCACTCTCACCTCAAACTTTCTGTTAAGGTACTCTTTATCCTATTTACACACACTTTATGTTAAGAGGTATTCACTCTCACCTCAAACTTTCTCGCGACGCTATTTTGCCGCAAATAACCATGCATAAAAGAGTTAAATTACCTTGCAATATTACACATGATGTATAACATGCAATTAGATGATTAATAGAGCAGTTTTATTGGTCCTTCGATAGCATTACCCGGAGGTTTGTCCAGTAGAGTTGATAAATGGCCGAATATGATAAGTATTGTTGCAAAATAATAAATAAGTATAATGTAACCTTCAAACCCTGGATAACATTTTTTTTTCAATAAATGTGCTTAGTTTCAGTTTGAACCAACTAGGTAAATCATTCAGATATGTTTTTGTTGCATGATCTTCATATATTTTGGGGGACATATAAAAGAAGACCTTGAAGCTCCAAGACAAATTAAAGTCGAGCAATATATGCTCTTTGAGGTTCTCAAAGGAAAATTTTAAGGAATCTCATTTATTTTCATAACTTTTGTCGTTAGTCCCCTATTCTGGACCAACCTTTTAAAAGTCATGTTACACACGGTATGACCAATCATCTCGAAAGCTTGATCGCAAAAGAAAATTGAAATGATTAGAGAATAAGTTGCTTACAAGTTTGACAATGAATTTGGACGATAAAAAAAATAAAAAGGTAAACAAAAGATAAAAAAAAACTATTTTACCCTTAGTTGACAACTAAAAACATGACAAGGACTGTAGGGGCATGCTTTGGGATTAGCTTATTAGGGCTAATAGCGGTGGTTATGGTGATGGTACTAGCGAGATATAAGCGGTAGATGTAGTGGTGGTCTATGGCGACCGTAAAGGTTGTAGCAATGATGCGCATGGCACTGGTAATTATGGCAGTTAATTTGTTTAGGTGGTAGTTGTTAGTGCTGGTTTATTTATTTAGTTTTGATGTAAACTTCAAGAACTTCATGAATGACAGATTTCTAGATAATACAAAAAAGATCAACTAACTGAGAAAAGGTAATAAGAAAATAACATCTAAACCAATACTAAAGAAATATAAGGGCATATTACTACTAACAAGCAGAAAAACACAACCCCCATTCAACTTAGACTTTGGTCTGATGGATCCAATTGAAGTGTAAAAGTGATGGAATAACATATTGTGCTTGTCATTCTCTTTGCCTCCAAGATTGATGCATTAATGGTAAGCCAAAGTTTACGCCACCGGAAGAAAGAAGCTTGGTAGCTCAAATTAAACAACTTTTAGAAAGGTGGTTTGTGTTTGTTCTGGTTGTAAGATTTTTCGACAATAATTATTATTTAGTGGCAAGAAATGGCTTGGTATTGTTTTGTATTTTGTTATGGTTGTAGTACCTATAACAACAGCTACTATAGTTATAGCATCAAAGTGTTTGGAGAATTGTAGTAATAAAATTACATTGGACTATGTGATGCACTTAACAAAAAAAAAATGACATAGTAATTTCAGGTTTAGCCCCATTAATTGACTTGAACGTTCGTGAATTCTATTTTTATAGAATGACTTCCTTCTTTTAATCATGATATCAGGCCGGATACTGAAACCTGATGTAACATCCCAATTTTTTGAAAACGTTAGACACTCAATCGATCAATTCAATAAGATAATAATCTCCTCTACCTCAATAAATAATGCAACAAGCGGTTAGAGCAACTATCTGTCAATCAAACCATACTCTCAATCAACTGTCATAATTGAAATACCAAATCTAAGTTTGAGAAAATTTAAATAATACTATTCACCCACGCGGGGTTCCAATGATCAACACTAACTTAACTTAATTTAATTTCTCTCGCTCAGCTCTAATCCGTGATGGCAATCTCACCTAATGCTGGCTATCACCTGCGGAAAGGAAGTCAAAGGGGAGTGAGCTTTTGAAAGCTCAGTAAAGTCGCTCAAAAATTTAGTAGAAGGATACAACAATTTACAGATTTAATACGATTGCAATATGGAGGAGATTCAACTCAATGCCATAAACCATATACAAAATAAGAGCATTTTCATATACGATGCAAACAATCAAGAAAACTTTGAACATGAGCAATTGCAAAGCGACATAGGCAATGCAGGGTAATCACTTAGCAAGCCACAAAGGCGATGCTCACTAACACTTTACGCTGGCTGGTCCATCAAGGCACTAGTCCACACCATTACACTGGCTAGTTCATCAAGATACTAGCCCACACCAAAACACCAAATCCTCCAATACCCACCAACTCCGCCGAAACACACCAATGCAAGAATCTCATATCAATATGCAGAATGAAAATATTTCAATACTGCAACATGTTATTCGATGCTCAAACAAAAATAATTAATAAGCACGGATAAGATTTTTAATAAACTTTTTAAGGCTCAATGAAAGGTTTATAAGGCAAATAATGCGACTTTATCAAATTAACAGAATCCAAAAGAATAGCGATAACAAATCAAGATAACATAAGAAATCAATTATGAGGAGTGTAGTTCAGATGGAAATTCCTTACGTCGATCCAAGTGAAACGAAACTACAACGCCCACGATCAAAATCCTCTGAATTAACCTAGGTTGATAAATTACTTATCAGAACACATTCTACACTATAATATTATAAACCTAGTGTAAACTACCCACAGTGCACTCACTTCTCAACCCGGACGACGAAATTCGAAGCGAGTCCCATAGACGGCTAACCTAAATAGAAGACTCATCACACTCCTTGAGACTCATAATATTTTAAAAATATTTTTAACTTTAATTAAGCATTGTTTATAGCTTAATACAACATATGAAATAAAATATAAAATTTGAATATTTTTGAATTGAAAATAATTCTTTAAATACACTAAAAACCCTTAAATTGCCATAATTGCTTCTAGTTGGAAATAAAGACTCATAATTTTTATAAAAGTCTTAATACATGTATAAAAATTATAGAAATTGAAATTTGACTTTAAAAGGCCCTAAAACTATTTCTTTATTTTTCGTTTTGCTAAATTCAATGCGATACAAAAAATGATAATAAATCAACTCCAAAAATCACCAAATTTATACTAAGTATTTATTATACTATAAAAACTTTACTCTAAAGTTTTTAAAATATTTTCATGGAAAATATGAAAATTGAACAAAAATTCTAGTATTACCCTAGGACTCTTCTCGTAAAATTTCAACATTTTTTTATTAGCGTACAAAACCAACACATATACAAACACACGCGCACACATGCGCGCGCACACACACACAGAACTCACATGCACTCAATTAAACACACAGATTCACATATTAATGGGGCTGTTTGACAGCCCCTCTTCTTCCTTACTCCTCCATTCACGCTCACAGGAAAACACATAGAAGTTGATACACACCAACTCTCCTATATGATGCCCACATTAATACACACAATCACCTATACATTTACAAACATACACACACAGCCCCAGTACGCACGCGCACACACAGCACATGCAAGTACACACGCAACACACTCTCACTGTCACGGCAACCTTGGCTGCCCCCTTACACCCACATAACACTCATTCAAGTCTCCCAATCACACATACCATTACACACACATTCATATATGTGTTTATACATTCACATAAACACACCTTTCTTCCATCTCACACCCAGTTCCAATATAAACGACATACACACACCTAAATACCCAGCTACCATCACGGCAGCCCCCACTTCTCCACAAAAGAGAAAAAACTCCTGTAACCCATAGGCAGTAGCTTCCTTTTTTCTTGCCCCCAACACGCATGAACACACACAGTTTCACACTTATTTACACTGTACACTGATCCTCTCATTCACACTTAACATATTTGCAGTACTTCACTTATTTCTGGCCATAATCCCTCAACCTTTGCACATTAACCCCAAAAGCCATATATTTCTTTCACTTTCTAAACTCGCAGCCTTGTAACGACAGGTTCTATCCTGACCATAGCCCCTCACGCCGCTTACTCCCATGACCATAATTCATAAAATCATGAAATATACACAAAGAAAGGCTAGAGCTTATCGGAAAGTTTGCCGGAAAACCCTTCGTCCCAATAGAGCTTGGCCTCTTTTTCCCAACCGTGCGCAGACAAATTTTAGAGGAGAAGGGTTTGGGGATGCTCTGATTATGCGAATAATTACTTTAGGCATTTTATGTAATAATAGAAGATGCGGGTAAGAGACTAAATAACTGACAAAAGTTAAGGGTTTTTTTTTTTTTTGGAAATTCTCAGTTTAGGGTTAGGAATTATTATTATTATTATTATTATTATTATTATTATTATTATTATTATTTTAACAATTGTTACATAACCCCGATTCTGTAATCGTCACTAGAAATTGCTATATAAATACGCCGATGCTAAAAATGAGTCGCTGCTAATAAGTACACTGCTATTAAAGTTTAATTGTTACTAAAAATTATACCGATGCTAAGATAGATAGTTCGCAAAATACATGTCGACGTTATGTATATCGTCGCTAAAAATTATATCAATGCTAAATAAGTATTAAATTTGTCTCTAACAAGTCAATGTTAAGTATTTTAGAAAAAAATACCGTAGTTAAAATTTTAAGTCGTTAAAAGTATTTTCAGGATTCATGGTATTACACCTGAAGGTTTCTTTAGTAAAGAGGTCGTCTTCATAGTTATCCATTTGTAGCTACAGGTGTCATGATTCTCATAATTTATGCCATGGTACTTTCATTAAGTGATGATAGTAAAACTTCAAAAAATTTTACACCTATAGACCACATGCACTTTGAATAATTGATTTTCCTTTTCATTGTGCCTGGCAAACATACGTGCAAAGTATTTCTCAAATCTAAGGTCACGTAATTAAGCTTTGCTCATTGGGAGGTCAAGCTTCATATATTCATCTCAGAAAACACTCTTTACTATATTCTATTAACAAAATCACGAAGCGATCAAAGACAAAAAAATTTAATAATGTCAGAAAATGTTGATCATTTTGTTCATTCATATATATTAGTTTTGGAAACAAGATTGGTACAACCAATTAGAATTATGGTTCACCAATCAATGAGCTTAATGTTTTAAAATTCATAGTTAAAGATTAAAGCGGAATTATTGTCCACATTTTATGATGAAACATCAAAATTGTTGCTTATGAGAAAGCTTTTAAAATTTTCTTAGCAATCTTTTTATTATTATGTCTACTTCTCATTTGTAACTAAAACGACTAATGTTCTAAAACACACATTTTACATTTGTTGCAAAAAACTGTGGAAATACTTTCAATAAGTTGTGATCCTATGCTCAACTATTTTCTTGCTTGGAATTTAAGCAAGAACATTTGTAAACTTCCTGTTAAACAACATTTTGAGAAAATTGGAGAACGTCTCGTGCATTGCATGGGTCCCTTAGCTAGTTTAGCTAATCTATATATCATATCATATGACGAAGCGTTGTGCAGTGTGGAGGCGACAAATAGGTTTTTTTTTTAGTATTATTTTCCTTTTTTCCCCTTTTAACTATGCGGCACGTCATCTTTGTTCGATTTTGCAACACGTCATCATTTATGTTTCAGTGTTTTATTTCTCTTTTGCGTTTACTTATTAAAGTCTCACATGTACGATGACTCTCTATTATAACTTATTATTGAAAAATTCGGAGGTATATTACTACAAATTTAGTTGACCGTGTAAGAGTAAAAAGTCAACTTTACACATTCTAAGACTCTACCTAATCAATGTATCAACATTTTAGGACTTAATTTTGGCTATTAGCACCTCAAAAATACTTTAAATAATAAAAATAAATACTCAAATATATCACTTATTAAAGTCACACATATATCACCACTCTTTAGTATAACTTATTATTAAAAATTCGGAGGTATTATTATCATAAATTTAGTAGATCTTATAAGAGTAAAAAATCTCTTCTACACCTTCTAAAATTCTATCTAATCAATGTATTAACATATTAGGACTTGATTTTGACTATTAATACCTCAAAAATACTTTTTATAACAAAATAAACACTGAAACATAAATTACACATCATCATGTTCGCTTTGATGTTGCATTCCTCTTCTACTTCTACTTATTATAGTCACACATGTATCATGACTCTTTATTGTAATTCATTATTGAAAAATTCGGAGATATAATTACCATAAATTTAGTTGACCTTATAAGAGTAAAAAATCAATTCTACACCTTCTAAAACTCTACATAGTCAATGTATCAATATATTTGAATTTCATTTTAATTATTAGCACCTCAAAAATACTTTAACTAACAACATAAACACTCAATTATAAAGAAAATATAAGTCATATATGAAAAAATTGTAAGTCACAAATTAAATGTTTTATTTTCTTTATACCAAAGCAACATGTAAAAAGAATATGAATTAAGTGTTATAAATAATTTAAAAATACCATGAGAATCTACTTCATCAATTATTTCTAATTATATCATATTAAACTTTAAAACACATAATCTTTTCTAAGTGTTCTTTTTCTTATTTACCCCTCTTACTTATGCGTCACATCTTCTTATTTGTTTTAATGTCCTTTTCTTTTCTTTTTTTTTTTACATAACTTATTAACTCTTTACTAAAATTTATCATTAAAAATTTTGTGAACATTTTGCCCCAATTGTCGTAAACCTTTTAAAACTAGAAAAGCAGTTCTGTGATTTTAATTATATAACATTGAACTTTCAAACATTTGCTTTTTTACTCTTTTTTTTTCTTTTTATCCTTCTTACTTATGCGACATGTCATCCTTTTTGTTTTGGTCATTTTCTTTTTTCACCCCAACTTATTAACTATATATTATAATTTATTGATGTAACATTATGGATATTATTGGCTCAATTTTCATAAACCTTTTTGTTTTGGTTGTTAATACCTTAAGTGCACTTTAAAATAACAAAATAGAATGTCACAATATAAAGTACGAAGACCATGTATCAAAACTAAAGACTAATACTTAACATCTTTCCATATAAGCAATATAAGAAATGAATATGACTTCATTTTTAGATATCTTTGAAATGGCAAAATAGCAGTTAACTTGACAAATTAATTTTAATATAATAAACTCAAAGTGTAAAGTAGAAATCATATACACTTTTGAATGCCCAAAACAAAGAATCAAATATAAAGCATTTTTAAATTGATTACTTTGAAAAATCTTCAAAACAAATCAAAACTGCACGTCTAAAAATTGTTAAAGATGATCTTGAAGTGAAGCAATTAAACACATGGATTGTCATCGTAATACTACGTTATTTCTTTTATAGGGTTAATTCTATCTTTTAAAATAATTGTTATCTAAGAAATTTTTTGCTGCTACCCAGGTCATAGGAAGATGCCTACAACCTATAGTATAGTGAAACTCAATGGCTGGCACTTTTTAGTAAGTTTTAAAGGGTACTTTTAAAAATTGTCAGTTACAATGTGAACAAAAATGACACTAAACATATTTTTTGATAATTAATTGTTTTGTATAGAGGGTTGTAGGGATTATTATGGGCGTTAGATAAAATAATTCATTATCTAAAATGAATTGAAATTACTTAACGTGCTTCCATTTCAGTTTCAATGTCTACTTTTAGTTGCCTATTCATGTCTACACAATAAATTAATAATTGTATAGTTTGTGCACTTTTTTTAGGATTTTTCTTTTCCAATACAAATAAATTCGACTAATTTTTAATCCATTATGTTTTAATTCATGTGTACATATAGGGTAATCTACTAAAAATAATGCTAAATAACTGATATTCAAACTTCAAAAACTTCTATAATCATCTTAATATACTATAAGCTTATAACTTAATGAACAATCTACAAATCAAAGATGAAGTATAGGAATTTTATAATCTTATACAATTACATCCCTATCTATCACAGTCAAGACAACTATACGAATATTTACCGCTATATAATTGTTTAACCTCAAACATTAAAAAAAAAGTTTTGTAAAATGATATGACATTTTTGTGATCATTTAGACAATAATTAACTATGCAATGCACACGTATTTTCAAATTAATTGTCTTAGAAAATATATAAAATTAAATGGATGGTCGAAAAAGCGTCAAACATGACTATGAAGTAAAGCAATTAGAATATGGATATTGCCACTATAACATTATAGTTTCTCTTTTTATGGTTATTTCTACATTTTAAAAGGTTAATTGTCTGAAAGGAAATAAAATAGCTCCACCTACTTCCAATTTTACTCAAAGGTTTTCATGGCATCATTTTGAGTAAGTTTATTCAGTCTAGACAAATATTTTATTAAAAAATTGTTTGTGCCTTTTTTGTACTTTCTTTTATAAACTCTAAATTTCAATGTAAAGGACTATAGTAGATGTCTAATTTAATATATGGTAAGGAGTCTATCAGAGGTACTTATAAAATAAACCTATTGATCAATGATGTGCCACATAACGTGAAAAACTAAAAAAAAAAATGTCTCACGCTTATACAGATATGGGAAATGAATAATGTAAATATAATTTCGTGTTTAAATTCTTGAAATTTATTTTTTTCGTACAAAAACAAAATTAGTACCTAAAATTCTAGAGAACTATGTAACATTCTAAGTTGATGTGAAATAATTGATTACTCATTGTATGTTTTACTTTTTGAATACTTTATTTTCAACTTCTAAATCTTACTAATATTTAAGCACTATAACATGTTTTACTATTATGAAACGATTTCGGATTTATGCTTTCATTGAATTTCTCTTGGTTATGATACTGCATATATGTGAAATGCATGAATGCAATATGTTTTGATTTGATGGTTCACTTCAAGCGAATACGAATAGGTCGTAATTTTCAAAATCATCCGCATGATACTTAAATATCCAACCTTAACTCTACTAAAATATGTTGAAACTCAAACATACTCATAACGTTTAAATAGAACTCACGCGGGCATTGTCCGGGTTACTGAACTAGTAAATATATAATAGACGAAATATTTTGAGCTGTGGAGGCGACACCACATAAGCTTTTTTTAGTGTTCTTTTTCCTTTCTATATAACATCCTAGAATTCTCCGGAACGTTAGACAATCGATCGATCAATCACTTATTCATTTGATTACCTAAATTCGATAAGAAAGCCCTGATGTGTATCAAAGCTTCTACAATATTACATTGTTCTTAAATAAAACACTAAAACCTAAATACTCAGAAACTAAGTTAAGCATTACTTCCCTCGCAAGGGCTTAGATAAAAGAAATAATAACATTTCCAATTGACTTCTTATTCATGCTCTAATCATTCCAAATATCTTATTGTTGATGATCACCTGCGATAAGGAAGTCAAAGGAGAGTGAGCTTTCGAGAGCCGAGTAAGGTCGATCAAAGATTTAAAAATAACAAAACGATTCAGACGATCATTACATTTACAGTTAAATGATAATTTTTAAAATGATTTTTCAAATAAAATCAATGCATTTCGATATAGATAAACGATTCAAACAATTTTACATTCAAATCAAATATCATATGTTCGAAACATTTTTAAATGAAATCTCAGTTATTTGGATACAAATATAAGGACGAGTATCAACTTAATCCCTCAATTAACAGTTATTCAAAACACTTTATGTATTATAAAACAAGAATAGAAAAAATTGAATATGAGCAGTAAACTATAGCAAAGCCACCCTGACAGGGCTCGATACGCTTCACATATGCTTTTATACACTGACAAGTCTATTTAGGTACTAGTTTAACCCAACCAACAGATCACCCTTATAACTCCAACAATATGCACCATCCTTATAACTCTCAGGATTACTAACTCATGTCAACATTTAGAAGAAATAAATACAATTGAAATTATTTTATTTTGAATGAGTAAATAAACAGATGAGAATGAACAAGAATTTCAAACGATCGCTATATATACGGTTCAAATTAGGATTTCATGGGCAGTTTAAAAAAAATATCTATATCAATCATAAAAATCAATGTTCAATGAAGTCTTTAAAAATGTTACTCTAAGCATTTCAAATCAGGGTAATGACATAGGGTTCAGATAGAATTTCTTATCTCGATCTAAGCTATGTAATGACACAACCTCGATCAAAATTCTCTAAATAAACCTAGATTGGCAATCCATTTGTTAGAACACAATATAGGCTACTATACACTATAAACCTATTATCAGATACCTACCACGTGCTCACTTCTAACTCTGAAATTGGGCAACTCAAAGGGGTCCTGCACACGGCTAACCTAACCGAGAATCCTGTACCCTCTTTAATGCGTAACGATATCTCAAAATTCATACTAAAGAACAATAAACCACTTTTATATCTTAAAACATTAATAAAATTCAAAATATGAACTTTCTGAATTTTGAATATTTTTGAATTAAAAATAATATTTTAAATAAAATAAAACCCATAAATAGCCATACTTAGTTCTAGCTGAAAATAAAATCCCTAATTTTTATAATTGCTTTAGAATAGTTATATAAATTATACAAATTGAAAATAAAATTTAAAAGACAAGAAAATTATTTTTAAAATTTTTTCTTTTGCTAAAATCAATGCGATATAGAAATGGTAACAAATCAACTCCAAAGTTCACCAAATTTATACTGGGACTTCTTTATACTATAAAAAACATTAATCTAATTTTTTTTCTAATATTTTCATGAGTTTAAAGACTCCAAATGGTTTTATATATCTAAGATTTTGAAAAATATTAAAAATATCTACGATTTCTGAAAATTTTAAAATTTGGCTAGAAATTCTATTATAGCCTTAGATATTATGTTAAAATTTCACATGCTAATAATTACTATACACTATCCAATGCATGCGCCGTACTTAACGCTAACTCAATACCCGCTCCGTACTTCTCTTTTTCTTCCTTTTTGCTCATAGTCCAAAACCCAACAATCCGTTCACGGACATGCCTTCATTCTCTTACACACTCACTTTTAACCCCCCACACACATACACACATTATACTACACTGCACCCCCTTCCACTCTCTTTATACATATTTAAGCGCACACACACATACACACACACACACACACACACACACAGTAAGCTGCCAAGCACACACCTTCATCCCTAAACACACTACTGCACACTTTATTTCCACACCTTCTGATATCATATACACACACACGGCCATGGCGGCCTCACCTCTCTTCTCACACATATACATTCATGCAAACACACCAATTTTACACCCACACACACAACACATTTCCCTTACACACCTAAATCCATTATACACCTACATGCACACAGCTTTTGTACCTCCACCTATATACAAACACAACACACATGAACACACAAAACACAGCTACACACATACTCTGACCCATCTAAACCCATTGTAGGCACACTTTCCAGGCACTACCCAATACAAATACCATGCACTACACACCACACACACACACACACATGTGTGTGTGTGAGTGTGTACATCTTGAAAATTTTGGAACGTTGGATACTCGCCCGATCAATTCACTAAAGTAATAATACCTCAACTCAACCAAATCATACAAATATGTCAGAGCAACTTATCCATAAATTAAATCATACTCCTAATAAACTGTCATGAATAGAACATCAAAATGAAAAACTTTAAATAATAATATTAACCCACCCAGAGATTCTAATGACAAATGCTAAACTTAGGCTTCGTTTGACAAAATTTTTTTTTTGGTTTTCAGTTTTTAAAGAGCAGCTTAATTTTTTTTTTTTAATAAAAACAAGTGGGTGTTTGATAACCCCTTTTTTTTTAGGTTTTTTTTTTTGGTGTTTGGTAACCCTTTTTATTTTGACTTTTTTTTTTGGTGGTTTGCGGTGGCGGTGGTGGGGCGTAGCGGTGGTCGACGGTGGTGGTGGTGGTGGCCGACGGCCGGAGGTGGCTGCCGGCAGTCACCGGCGGTGGTGGCCGGCGGCCGGAGGTAGCTGCCGGCAGTCTCCGGCGGTGGTGGCCGGCGGCCGGAGGTGGCTGCCGGCGGTGGTGGCCGGCGGCCGGAGGTAGCTGTCAGCCGTCTCCGGCGGTGGTCGCCGGCGGCCGGAGGTGGCTGCCGGCAGTCTCCGGCGGTGGTCGCCGGCGGCCGGAGGTGGCTGCCGGCAGTCTCCGGCGGTGGTCGCCGGCGGCCGGAGATGGCTGCCGACAGTCTCCGGCGGTGGCTGCCGGCGGCCGGAGGCGGCTGCCAGTGGTCGCCGGCGGCCGGAGGTGGTTGTCGGCAGTCTCCGGCAGTAGTCGCCAGCGGCCGGCAGTCTCCGGCGGTGGTCGCCTGAGGTGGCTGCCGGCGGTGGGAGGGTGGTGGTGGTGGTCGAAAAAAAAAAACCAAAAGTGAAAAAAAAAAACCAGTTTTTGGAGTTTTTTTTTACTCTGCAGTTTAAAAACTGGTTTTTTAAATTGAAAAAAAAATGGTTACCAAACGCTCCTTTTTTTTCAGTTTTTAAAACTGAAAAAAAAAGAGGGAAAAAAAGAGTGTCAAACGGGGCCTTAAATTTTAATTTTTTTCTCGCTCGGCACTAATCAAATCCACACCTAATGCGATCTATTATTGGTTATTACCTCGAAAAGGAGTGAGCTTTTGAGAGCTCAGTAAGGTTGCTCAAACTAAAAAGTTAAGAAATAATTCACAAATGCAATTCAATGATAATTTTTTCAAGAGTTTCAAAAGAATCATAACTAGTTCAATCAGATATCAATGAAATTTTCAGATACAATGCAAATAATCACGATACACCGACTAGTCCGTCAAGGCACTAGTCCACACCAATACACTGCCCACACCAATACACTAGCTAGTTCGTCAAGGTACTAGTCCACACCAATAAACCGCCCACACCAATACAGCCGCTAGTCCGTCAAGGTACTAACCCATACCAATACACTGGCTAGTCCTTCAAGGTACTAGCCCATACCAATACCAAAATCCTCCAATACCCACTGACTCCGCCAACACACAGCATTGCAGAATTTCATGTCAATATACAGAATGAAAAAATTCAATAATGCAACATGTTATTCAATGCTCGATAGATAATAATTAATGAGCACTGATAAGTGTTTCAACAAACGTTTTAAGGCTCAATGAAAGGTTTTAAGGCAAACAATGAAACTTGTATCAACATAACCGAGTCCAAGTGAATAGCAATAACAAATCATAATAACATATGAAATCAAATGAGAGGAGTTTGGTTCAGATGAAAATCCCTTACCTCGATCCAAGTGAGCTGAAGTTAAAAATGCTCTCGACCAAATCTTTAGAATTAACCTAGTTTGACAAATCATGTATCAGAATACCATCTACATTGATATATCATAAACCTAATATAGTTATTCCCAATGTATCCATTTTTCTACCAGGAATGACTAACTTCGAAGCGAGTTCTACATACGGCCAACCTATCCCTAAATTCGTCACACTTCTCGAGACTCAAAAATATCTCAAAAATATTTATAACAGTTTATAAAATATATTTTTTTAAATACACTAAAAACCAATAAATTGCCATAATTCCTTCAAGCTGGAAATAAATATTCATAATTTTTGCAAAAGTCTTAATATATGCATAAAAATTATGGAAATAAAAATCAGAATATAAAAGGCACTAAAACTATTTCCTTATTTATCATTTTGCTAAATTCAATGCTATGTATAAAATGGTAGTAAATCAACTCCAAAAATCACCAAACTTGATCTGAGACTTCTCTATACTATAAAGACATCACTATAATGTTTCCAAAATTATTTCATGAGTCCAAAGCCTCAAAAGAATTTTATAAATTTGAAATTTCAAAACATATAACAAATACATGTGTTATCAGAAAAATATGAAAATAAATTACCCCACGACTCTTCCTGCAAAGTTTCAACATTTTTTGACTAGTGTACAATATCCAACATGCACGTGGTACAATTGTACATAAACCCTTTTTCCGTTAGCCCACTCTTCCTTTCACTTTCCTCCTCCTTTCATTTTCATTTTTTCAACACCCACTTCATTCCTTTCATTTCAGCTTCAGTTATACCCCTTCCTTCCATTTTCCAACACCCACACCTCATTCATTAACCTCACACCCCCCCCCCCCCACACACACACACAACCACACATCACTTGCAAACCCATTTCCTCTTGTTTCCCCAAAACACACATCACACACACAGACCCACGCAACACCCTGCTTCCTTCTTCTATTTTCTTCCACTCCATACCCACTTGTACACATACACAATACAAAACATACTCTCACATACCCATTGTACCCATCTGCCTTACACACCCTCACACATGCACAAGCAGACACTCAATTTCCCCACACCCATTTCACCTCTCACACCCACTGTCGTGAGGCAGTGGGTCATCTACCTCTCATGGTTCTTTCTTCTCTTCCAAGCTTTTCATACATTCCACAAACATATATATAAACGCACAGTACATTACACTCATGCACACTTGGGCACCCACTTATACACACAAACTCTCACTCCAAACTCTTACAGAGACTGGAACACATGCACAGCTACACAGTCACACACAGTCACACACACACACACACACCTGTTACGCAACACTCTTTATACACACAGTTATCTCCACAGGGCAGAGCCCATGGCTGTCTATACTCACCCCTTGACAAGAATGGTATCAATTGTTGTGTGTTTCTCATTTACATGTAGCACTATATATATACACTGAAGAACTAATTCTATGGGCTAAAATGAAGCTGTAAAAGATAGAAATCTTATAACTATGCCCAAAACTTAAGCTATACAAGAAGGAAGAGAAATAGATCATGGCATTTGTTATGGGCTGTCAAGACTCTAAAGTTAAGCACTTATTTAACATTTGTATGGCATTTGTTATGGGTTGTCAAGATTCTAAAGTTAAGAACTTATTTAACATGTGCATAGTCCCGGTTGATACTCCCCTTCAAGTTGGAGTAAGGAGATTTCGAATGCCCAACTTGCCGCAAAGATAATGAAACTGGTGACGCCCAAGTGCTTTAGTGAAGATGTCGGCGACCTGCTGTGCTGTGCAAACATGTACGGTACTAATGTTGCCAGCAAGTAGTTACTTTCTAACGTAGTGACAATCAATCTCGATGTGCTTGGTCCTTTCATGATAGACCGGGTTCGAAGCAATATGTAATGCCGCTTAATTGTCACAGAAGAGTCTCATGGGACGATCATGGTGAACGCCAAGAGAGAGAAGAAAGGATTTGAGCCAAGTGAGCTCACAAATGGTTACCACCATCGAACGGTATTCTGCCTTAGCAGATGATCGAGAAACTGTTGGCTGTTTCTTGGTACGCCATGAAATGGGAGAATTTCCCAAGGAAACAAAATATCCGGTAACAGAACGCCGGGTGAGTGGGCAGCTAGCCCAGTCCGAGTCACAAAAGGCATAGATCTGAAGAGGACTATCACTCGGCAAAAACAAGCCTTGGCCCGGGGCGGCTTTAAGATACCGTAAAACCCGAAGTGCGGCGTCCCAATGTTGGGAACGATGAGACTGCATGAACTGGGACAAGACATGGACTGCATAGCAAATGTCAGGCCTAGTGATAGTGAGGTAGACAAGGTGACCAATGAGTCGCCGATATGGTCCTGGGTCGGAAAGGAGAGGACCGCCAGCAAGAGCAAGACTGTGGTTCTGTTCCATAGGGAATGCAGCGGGCTTAGATGCAGATAAACCGGATTCAGAGAGGATATCTAGTGCATATTTAGCAGAACCATAGAGGATATCTAGTGCATATTTACGCTGAGAGAGAAAGAGGCCACTCGGTCCACGTGCTGCTTCGATGCCCAAAAAATACTTGAGAGGCCCGAGGTTTTTGAGCTTAAAGCAGTCGTTAAGATACTTTTTGAACGAAGAGCAGGCAGTACTATTATTCCCAGCGAGTATCAAATCATCCACATACACAAGGACAGAGAGAAAGACGCCCCCTTTCTGGTAGGTGAAGAGTGTGTGATCAGCATGTGACTAAAGAAAGCCATAAGAACGTAGGGCGGTGGAGAGCTTTGCAAACCAGTTGCCGGGTGACTGTCGTAAACCATAGAGAGATTTGCGCAAACGGAGAACCTTATTTGGGCTAGAAGGAGAGAATCCCAGAGGTCGCCGTATATATACTTCTTCATGGAGATCACCATGCAGAAAGGCATTGTTTATGTCCATTTGATGGAGCTCCCAATTTTTAATAACGGCAACTGCTAAGAATACCCAGACGCTCACCATTTTGGCAACTGGGGCAAAAGTCTCGGTATAGTCAAGTCCTTCAACATGAGTATCCCCTCGAACCACAACCCTGGCCTTGTATCTCTCAATAGACCCGTCAGAGTTGAATTTAATTTTGTACACCCATTTTGAGCCAATAGGCTTCTTGCCAGGAGGTAAGTCTTCAATAGTCCAGGTACCATTTGCTTCAAGAGCGTCAATTTCTGCTCGCATGGCTGCACGTCACTTTGGATCGTAGGATGCAGTCTTGTAGGAATGCAGCTCAAAGACAGAAGAAACTGCATCCAAAAATTGAGTGTGCACAGCAGAAAATGTCTTACAAGATACAAAATTAGCCAGAGGATACCTAGGACCGCTAGAGCCGTTGGTGGGTGTTGAAGATGCAGGGGGAAGAACTTGAGCAGTGTGACATACATAGTCCTTGAGAATAGAAGAAGCTTTCTTTTGTCACTTTCCACGACCAAGAGTGGGAGACGGAGCAGTAGGAGAGCTCCGTGGAGAAGCCAAAGATGAGATCTCGGGGTCAGGACCCGCAGTGATACCCGACAGACCAGGGGAAGGAGTGGCAGCTGGTGAGGGTGGCGGATCTCCCCTGTCACTGGTGGTGTGTCTCCCCTATCACCGGAAGGGATGCCATAGGATGTTCGGCACAGTCCCATGCTGGGCAGAAAGTGGTGGTCGCGGGTGTAGGAGAAGGGCCGAGAGGTGTGGTAAATGGGAAGACGGTTTCTTCAAACTTCACATCCCGGGAGAAGAAGAATTGATAAGTTTCAAGATCATATACCCGCCAACCTTTCTTGCCCGGAGGATACCCAAGAAAAACACAGCTTCTACTTCTAGGGGCAAATTTGTCTACGAATTTTGTGTGAGCATAGCAAAGACACCCAAAGACCCGAAGATGGGACCTTTTGGAAGAGGAGTTCATGGGGTGTTTTGTGTTTGAGAATGGCTGAAGGAGTACGGTTTATGAGGTGAGCAGCGGTAAGTACACATTCCCCCCAAAACTCAATAGGTAGGTTGGCTTGAAAATGTAGGGCTCGGGCGACCTCTAAAATATGACGGTGTTTCCTCTCAACCCTCCCATTTTGTTTGGGTGTATCGACCATAGATGTTTGGTGTAATATACCGTGATCATTGTAGAATTGGGTCATGGGCTGGGAATCAAATTCATGGCCGTTATCGCTTCAAATTATTTTGACGAGTTTGCCAAATTGGGTATGGACCATATTGCAGAAGTTTCGAAGCAAGGTACCAGTCTGACCCTTATCATGCATTAAATAAACCCAGGCAGCCCTACTATAGTCATCCACAATTGTCAAAAAATATTTTGCACCAGAAATAGTGCTTACCCGATAGGGGCCCCAAATGTCACAATGTACCAATCCAAAAATATCCATAGCACAACTAGTACTATCAGGAAAAACAGTCCGACTGTGCTTTGCACGACAACACACATCACAAATAGTGTTAAGGGAAGGGGAAACAACTGAAACTGTAGAAAGATGAATAAGAGGCTGACTGGAGGGATGCCCCATGCGCCGATGCCAGAGCTCGTAGGACTCAGACTCAGAGATGGCGGCCACTGTAGCAGTAGAGAGTGGCTGAATCATTGTAGCAGTAGAGAGTGGCTGAAACACGAACACCCTCCGATGCATCTTACCCAGTCCAATCGGGCTCTTCGAAGTACGGTCCTGCAATACACATATATCATGGGAGAAAGCCACAAAGCAGTTAGCGTTAGTAGCTAAACACGAGACATAAATAAGATTAACAGCCAAGTTTGGCACATAGAGCACGTGGCGAAGAGTGATGTCGTCTGTCAAGGAGACACTGCCTGCTTTGATGGCATTAGTTTAAAGACCATCCGGTAAGCCTACCGGAGAAGGTGGAATATCCCAAATACTTAAAAAGAAATTCAAGTTCCCCGTCATATGGTGCGAGGCACCGCTATCAATCAACCAAGCATGTGTAGGAGGCAAAGATTTACCTACAAGAGAGTTTGTACCCGATGGAGAGGATTCCAGAAAAGTGATGAGGCGTTGCATCTGCTCGGGTGTCAGGCCCGGAAGAGCAGAAGTGGCGGCGGCCTGTGCCTGGCTGAGAGAAGGGTTGTTGTTCTGTGTCGCGGCAGCAGAGGCCTGGAGTGGGCCAGATGAGGAGCCGACTGCGTTCTGTGACATGGCAGGTGATCCACGACCCCTCCCTCACCCCTTACCAGGCGGAGCAATACCAAGGCGGTGATAACATTTCTCCTGTGTGTGACCCACCTGATGACAAAACGTGCTCCAGGGCTGTCCTGTAGGTGTACGGTCTGGGTCCCCTGCAATGGCTAAAACAAGGCCAGAAGACCGTGCAGTAGGCGGCCCATTTTGGGCATGAAAACCAACCGTCAAGGTAGTGTCACGGCTACCAGTGATGCCCCGGTGAGACTCTTCCTGCATGACCATGGCATAAACTCTGTCTATGTTGGGAAACGGGTCCATGTTTATAATCTGAGTACGCAAAGTAGCGTACTTGTCATCGAGGCCCATGAGAAATTGGTAGGTCTGTAAGTCTTGATACCAATTTATTTTTTCAGTACCTTTGGGACACCCACACGACTCCAAAGGGGACAAAGTCAACAATTCATCCCACATCCCAAGAAATTTCGTGTAATAGGTTATGACAGAGGCCCCTCCCTGTGTAGTCATAGACGCATCGGACCACAATTTATAGATCCTAGGTCTATTGGGTATTGAGTATCGGGTTTTCAAGGAATCCCAGATTCATTTGGCCTCATTAAGTCGTGACACAGTGGCACGGATAGGGGGATCTAGTGAGTTACAAATCCAAGAACATAACGTGGAGTTAACAATATCCCAAGCTAGAAAATCTTCAGACTCAGGGTCTGGTTTTGTAATTCTACCATCAATAAAAGCAAGCTTATTGTGTGATTTTAGAGTCAGAATAGCCGATTATTCCCAGGCAACATAATTGTCTCATTTCAAGGTATCCTTAGTAAGGGAATTACCTGAGTTTGCTTGACTGGACAAGTAATATTCTGAAGTTGGATCGAGGTGCTTAGGCTTGGAGGTTTCTGCGTCCTTGGCCATGTCGATGAAGATGGAAACACACCGCTCCTTGATTGCGGGTCTGATTGAATGTGTCGACAGTGATTGCCGAGAGTTGTCGGGTTGCTTGCACACCAGCAAAGAAGGATACGGGACCTGAGAGTCCGATGAAGCGAAGGCCGGTTCTATGGGCTACAGGCTGGAATTTGACACAGCCGAGTGACAGTGGTCCGGGAAGGATTAAAGCTGGACGAGGAGAGAAAAAATAAGAAGAAAAGAGGGCTAAGCGGAAATATTAGGCTCTGATACCATGACAAGAATGGTATCAATTGTTGTGTGTTTCTCATTTATATGTAGCACTATATATATACACTGAAGAACTAATTATATGGGCTAAAATGAAGCTGTAAAAGATGGAAATCCTATAACTATGCCCAAAACTTAAGCTATACAAGAAGGAAGGGAAATAGATCATGACATTTGTTATAGGCTGTCAAGACTCTAAAGTTAAGCACTTATTTAACATGTGCATGGCATTTGTTCTGGGCTGTCAAGATTCTAAAGTTAAGCACTTATTTAACATGTGCATAATCCCGGTTGATACCCCTTCACAGCCACTACACTAGGAATTACGGATCAAACACACATTGACTGCCATGGCAATCCACCCATGCATGTATATACATCACTCATATACACCCTTTCACTCCTAAACACACAACATAAATACCCAGCTACCTTCACAGCAGCCTGCGCCATGCACGTCGCACACACAAACACATGCCACCAAGCTGCACACACCCGTACCCATCTTCTACACCTTCTCCACTGACTGCCTTCACAGCAGTCCACACACACACACACAGACCCCCTTTTTCACGCACTTGTTTAGCCCATCCCACACATATATACGTATATGGAGTATTACACATTCATGCATGTATTCACCATTACGTCCAAAAATCACGTGTACACCAAAATTCGCAGTCCTAAATTCAAAAATCTCATGGGTTCTCTCATACCTCCCCCCTTAACTGTAATTACGTTAAGCATAGAGAGAGAAAGGTTAAAAGAAAAGCTTACCGGAAAGAGTTTCACCCAAAAATCCCTTCGATCTCTTCCCTTCCTCTTCTCTCTCTGAATCTCTCCGTCTGTCTCCCTAGGTCACGTTCAGATAAGAAAGTACGGAGAGGTATGACGGCTGCCACTTATTATATATATATATATATATATATATATATATATATATATATATATATAACCCTAGATTTGAAAGTTACAAAAACCCCCTACTCCTTCATTTGTCCCTAAATTTTCTTACCCAAACTTTATTATCATGAAATGGTCCAAAATTAAACATTTATGACAATTTATACGATTCAAAAATTGTTAACAGGTTATTATATCATCTCGTTTCACAAATCGTCGCTAATAGTAAGCGCACCAAAACTAAAAAAGTAAATTTGTCTCTAAAAATATATCAATGCTAAGAAAATAAACTACCGCTAAAAGTTTTTAAATAAAATATCAGCGCAAATAAATTTGTCGCTAAAATTTTTTAATCCAAACGTTAAATATATCAAGGTATTACAATACACACACACAGCACTCATGCACCCACGTACCCTTTCACACATCACACACAAGTACACTAAAAGGAAAAAAAGCCTCCCCACACCCACTGCCTCACAGCAATGGGTCTTGTCTTCTCCAATTTTTCTTTTTTTCTATTTCTGTTCCACTCATGTGCATGTATATATATTGTACACACACACACACATAAAGGTTAATTACACACACAACAACAACCCACAAAATCACGCACCCAATACACAGGCACACATAGAGCACATGCTAGCGCGCACACACGCACATAAGTGACTTATGAAAAAAAAATTGTAGGTCACAATAAAAAGCTTTCTTTTCTTTATACAGAAATAACATGTAAAAAGAATATGAGTTAGTTGTCCTAAATAATTTAAAAATACCAATATGAGAATTCACTTAATCAATTATTTCTAATTATATCAAACACAAGCTTTTCTAAGTGTTCTCCTTTTTATTTATCCCTCTTACTTATGCAACACATCATTCTATTTATTTTAATGTCCTTTTCTTTTTCTTTTTCTTTTTACACAACTTATTAACTCTTTACTAAAATTTATTATTAAAATATTTGTGAACATTATAGCCCCAACTACTGTAAACCTTTTAAAATTTTAACTATTTAACATTGAACTTTCAAATACATTAGCTTTTTTAGTGTTTTTTTTTCTTTTTTACCCCTAGTGATATGTCATCCTATTTATTTTGGTTATATTCTTTTTTCACCCTAACTTATTAACTAGTATTATAATTAATTGTTAAAGAAATTGTGGATATTATTGGTCCAATTTTTGTAAACCTTTTAAAAGTAGAAACTAACTCTAAAGTTTTTAAAACACTATCTATTGAATATACTTACATATTGGGCCTTCATTTTGACTGTTAATACCTTAAGTGTACTTTAAAATAACAAAATAGAATCTTGCAAATACTTAAGACCTTTTTATATAAGCAATATAAGAAAAGAATATGACTTTATTTTAGATATCTTTGAAATTCCAAAATAGCACTTACTTCACAAAAAAATTTAATATAATAACTCAAAGTTTAAAGTCTAAATCATGTACTCTTTTGAATGCCCAAAACAAAGAATCAAATATAACGCATTTTTAAATTGATTACTTTAGAAAATCTTGAAAAATAGATGAAGACGGCAACTCCAAAATTTGTTGAATATGATGTGATGGTGAAACAATTAAACAAAGCTATTGTCACTGTAATGATACGCTATTTCTTTTATAGGATTAATTCTATCTTTTAGAATGATTGTTATCCAAGAAATTTTTAGCCGCTACCAAGGTCATAGGAAGATGCCTACAACCTCCCGTATAGTGAAATTCAATGGTTGTTGTATACTTTTAGTGGCATTTATTTAGTGAATTTAAAAAGGTACTCTTAAAATTATCAGTTATGGTGTCAACAAAAATGACACTAAGCATATTTATCGATCATTATCTGTTTTGTATAGAGGGTTGTAGCAATTTTTATGGATGGAAGGTAAAAATAATTCATTATCTGAAATGAAATTAAAATTACTCCACATGCTTCTATTTAAGTTCCAATGTCTATTTTTAGTTGCATATTTATTTCTACACAATAAATTACTAATTCTATAGTTCGTACACCTTTCTAAGACTTTTCTTCTCCAATACAAATGACTGCAGCTAATTTTTAATTCATGTGTATATATAGGGTAATCTATAAAAAAATAATGTTAAATATGTGATATTCTAACTTCACAAACTTCTATAATCACATTAATATACTATAAGCTTAACGAACAATCTACAAATCGAAGATGAAGTATAATAATTTCGTAACATTACACAATTATATTCCTATCTATCACAGTTTAGACAATTGTATGAATATCCACCCCCTCAAACATAAAAAAAAAAAAAGGTTTTGTAAAATGATATGACATTCTTATGGTTATTCAGACAATAATTAACGGTACAATTGTAACATCCCGGAATTTTCGGAACGTTAGACACTCGATCGATCATATACACTAAGCAATATTATCCTCAAAACTTAACCAAATAATACCACAAGATGTCAGAGCAACTAAAACATCCATCAACGTATTTTCTCTCTTCGTACATTCATACTTGAAAACTAAATTTAAACCATAATAATAAACTAGCAAGTCACCCACGTAAGGGTTCTAACAATCAACACCAAAAATTAAATCCTTTTCGCTTTCACTAGTTCTAATCCGTACTCAGGCAACCTGCGGAAAGGAAGGCAAAGGAGAGTGAGCTTTCGCGAGCCCAATAAGGTCGATCAAAGATTAAAACATCAAAAACGATACGGACGGTTTTTCATATAGAGTCAAACAAAACTTTCTAAGAGTATTTTCAATAAAAAGATAGCATTTCGATAAAGATCGGGATGAACAAAACGAACGATTTTTACATTCAAGTCCAATAACATCTTTTTGAGGGATTTTACTTTTGATGTAATCACTGCAATACGATATAAGAAGGGACGAATATTCAGCTCGATCCCTTAAATAATAGTCATTTGAAACACTTCAGATATAATAAAGCATGAACAGATAATATTCAAAATAGTTCAAGTGCAATAAAACATAAACTTGAAACATTGAACATGAGCAGTACAGAAGCAAAGCCACCGCGACAGTGCTCAATCGCTTTACATATGCATATGTACACTGACTAGTCCATCTAGGTACTAGTTAAACCCATCCAACAGACCATCCTTATAACGCCAACAATACAGACCATCCTTATGGCTCCGAAGTTACTAACTCATGTCAACATTAAGAAGTAATAAATAGAATTCAAAATTTGCTTTACGATGAGCAATCAATAAACATATCAAATGAACAATGAATTCCAAGATGAGATGAAACAGAATTCCAAACGATCGCTATAAGGTTCAATTTAGGGTTTCATGGGCAATTTAAAAACATCTTTATATCAATCAATAAAAATCAATATTCGATCTAGTTTGTAAAACTGTTGTTATAAGCATTTGAAATCAGAATAATGAAATAGGGTTAGATAGAATTCCTTATACCGGTCCAAGCTAAGCGATGCTACCAATCCTCTATCAATATTTTCTGAATAACCTAGATTGGCAAATCATTTTTCAGAACATAATCTATGCTACAATACTATAACCCTAATGTCATATACCCACTGCGTACCCACTCTCTCCGAAATCACGCACTCAAAACAGTTATCACACACGGCCAACCTAACCGAAATTCTTATACACTACTTAACGTGTACGGACACTCTAGAATTTATAATAATTTACACTAAAATAGTTTTATATCTTAAAACAATATTAAAAGTCAAAATATGAATTTTCTGAATTTGTGAATATTTTAAAATTAAAATAATTTCTTTAAATACAATAAAAACCCAATAATTGCCATAATTACTTCCAGTTGCAAAATAAATCCCATAATTTTTTTTGACAACTTTAAAATATGTATAAAAGTTATAGAAATTTAAATCATAAATTAAAACTAATTTTAAATTATTCATTTGCTAAAAACAATGCGATACAGAAACCATAGCAATTAAACTCCAAAAATCATAAAATTAGAACTGAGTTTTATTTATTTATACCATAAAGACATTACTTTAATTTTCTCCGGAACATTTTCAGGGTTTAAAGGCTTCAAAACAATTTTACAAATCTGAAATTACAAAAAAATTCTAAATATTCATACGATCTCAGAAAATTATAAAACTTTGCCAAGAATTCTAATATGGTCTAACGTATTATACTGCAAATTTTCATGTGCTACCAATAAGCGTGCATTAACATATGCACATGCGAACTTAACATCAAACCCGATCCGCATTTTCCTTCTTACCTGTCATAGCCCACATAAAATCTCACAACCTACTCACATCACAGTTACTGCCTTGTGACAGTAGCTTCTTCCCCTCTCATGCATACAATATACTCTCACACACACAGGCCCATTTGCAAACATGCATTCAGCACCAACATAGACACTACCTGCCTTGCTTTCCTTCTTCCAGTTCATATCACATAACAACTCACCCTCGTACTACACACTACACACTACGCAGGTTCACACACTCATGCACCTCCCTTCACACACGCAACTCTACCCCCATTTCACTCTACACACACATGCACACGTGAACACTCAGCTTCCATTACAGCTCACGGCATGAATCTTTAGCCTTTCACCACTCACAAACCTTTACACACACACACACACACACACACACACACACACTATTTACTACACTTTCTTCCCAGCAGTTTCCCCACTCTTTCCCCTTTCACATAGAACCCACTTTACACCCGAACACACAGACAATATCACAGCAATAACCCACTGTTATCCCTCTCTCTTTTCCTTACAACTCACATACTCACTCATTCACACAGGCAAAGCCCTATTTTTCTCTCATTTTTCCATTCATCTTCTCCAACATTCTCAAACACTCCATGAATATCTATATGAACACACAGCATATATACTACACACATGCACACAGTTTATATACATATATTCATCACCCACTAAACACAACACCCACACTCACATTTGCACACAATACCCATTTTTTGGTAACCCTTCTACTTTCACACAGGCAGTGGGTCTTTGCTCCCATAACCTGTACATATTCCACCTCTTTCACCAATCCCACAACTTGCCCCTACACTCACATTCTTACCACACACAAGCACACCCACTAGGCAGCCTCAAATACGCAGAAGGCATCACAGTTACTGCCGTGAGGTAGTAACTGCTTTCTTGCCTAGCACCCCCACCTGCACAAGCCACAGCAGCCCTTCTTTTCTTATTTGTTTACATCCTTACGCACACATAAACACACATCGTTCGCACTTCTTCACGAAGGTCATGGTTGCCTACCTTCACGGCAACAACCCGGTCTTCCCTTATCCCTTCACGTACAACCCGTAAATATACTCTAAGCACACATCCACACGCGTATACCCTTCACGGCATACACCATTTCACACTCTCATTGCATCCACCCTACACACAATACCCACATACACGTCTACACCATACTCACATATATACAAATGCACATAAACAGTATTTCCCAAACATATATATCCAATCCAGTTCGCTCTCTCACTGGATCTCTCCTCTATTGACGTTAACCCATGGCTGTCCCTTAAACCGTTAAATAATATACATAACAAGAGTTAGGAGACTCACCAAAAAAACAAAAATCCCAATCGCCAGATAAATTCCTTGATCTCTTCCTTGTCTCTCTCTCAGAATCTCACCATCTATCACTCGAAATGGGTTTGGCGGCTTAGAGTGCCTGCCCAGACGGTACCATGCTCTGTATATATATACACATGTTAAAAGAAAACCTAAGTGAAAAAGAAAAGAAAACCCTACACGTCCATGTTTGTCGCTAAAAACTTCTAACCCAAACTTATGATTGCGAAAATGGTCTAATAATAAAATACTTACGATAACTATATGTAAATAATTATAATGGCTATTACACTAATCCGCTCCACTGAGTGTCGCTAGAAGCGGCCACGTAAAAATATCAATGCTAACTACAAGGAATTTCGTTGCCAAAAGTTCATAAAATATTGTTTCACTAATTGCCACTAAAACCTCAATAAATGTCAAATTTGTATTTGCTATCTTCAATTTATAACTTACGGATTTCAAAATTTTGTCATTAAAGATAACCGTTAAAATTTTGATCACACTAATCGTCACTAAAGGTCTAAATAGGTTTTCATATAGCTACTATCGTTAAATCACAACTTCATTATAGTTTCTAAACATTATTGCTAAAGACAACAAAATTTAATGCCCACCAATTCATCGCTAAAGACCCAAAAAATTTAACTAGGATTTCTGGCGTAAAACTAGCCTCAAGTTTTTGGGGTGTTACAACAATACTCACATATTTTTCAAGTAATTGTTTTAGAAAATATTCAAAATGAAATGGATAGTTGAAAAAGTGCCAAAAAAGACCATGAAGTAAAGCAATTAGAATACATATATTCTACTATAACACTACAGTTTCTCTTTTTAGGGTTATTTCTTCATTTTAAAAAGTTGCTTGTCTGAAAGAAAGTAAAATAGCTTCACTTACTTCCACTTTTGCTCTAAGGTTTTTGTGGCATGTTTTTGAGTAGGTTTATTCAGTCTAGATAATTGATGCCTAAAAGAAAAAAAATTAAACCTAATACGACTAAAATTTCAAAAGCCCTTTAAGATATAAAAATAACCGGTTACTATGCAAATTAATTTTCAACTAAGTAACTCAAATTCTAAAGGTTCATCTCATCAACTGATTAAGTTACTAAGATTTAATTTTATTACTAGAGCTTAAATAAGTTTTAAATACAAAAAAAGAAAATATTTCCAATAGTATGTGAAATAAAACTAAATCATGTTATAGGTCATAAGTCCAAAACTTTAATCACTTAAGCATACTATACAATAAAACTCAATCAACTATTTATTGTCTATTTGACAATAAGCATTATCATCATTACGTAATTGTTTATCTCAATCTTTTGCAAAGTTTGTGTAGAATACTATAACACTTGTGTGACAAATTTAATCGACAAATAACTATAAAATATACATATTAGGCCTTAAATTTCATTGTTAACATTTCAAAAGTACTTTAAAATAACACCTCAGAATATCACCAAGGTAAATTATGAAAATCATATGTGAAATTTTAAGATTGACACTTCACAAAATGAAAGATTTCTTCCTTTTATAATTGTTTAACCTCAATATTGCAAAATGTTACATGGTATTAGAATAGTCCTCACTTTGTAACCGTTTAACCTCAGTCATGTGCAAAACTTTTATAGAACACTCTAAATTTTGTATTATGAATTAAAATAATCATTAGCACTACAATGTACGCATACATTTAAATTGATTGTCTTAGAAAATCTTCAAAACAGATGGTCAAAAAATCATCAAACATGACCGTGAAGAAAACAATTAAACATAAATATTGCCTATACATGAGATTATATAATCACTTTTTATAGGTAATATTACATTTTAAAAGGGTGTTTATTTGAAAGCAAGTGAAGTAGCTTCATGTGCTTTCATTTCTATTCCAAAGTTTCTCGGCATGTTATTTGTAGGTTATTTAAGTCTACATAATGATTTATTAAATAAATGATTTGTGCCTTTTCTACCTTCTTTTATGAGTTTCAATGCAAATGATTGTAATTTGTATTCAATGTAATAATAGTTATCAACTATATTTGAAACATCCATAAAATCAGAATGTTGATGAATGATGTGAACCGAAAAGTGAAAACGAAGAAAATGCCAACATTTACTTACATGAAATATTGGTAAAAAGTTCATTCAAAGTAAGTAAATAAATGAAAAAAAATATATAGACGTGTTTGATTTCTTGAATGTTTAATTTTTGAAGTTCACTTTTTTTTTGTACAAAACTAAAATTAGTACTACCATTTGTTTAAAATAGAGTAAAATTATAATTTGATGTGAAATAATTGATTATTTATTGCATGCTTTACTTTTTGAATGCTTTATTTTGTACGTTTTAACATTAATCTTATTAATATTTTTGAATATATGAAAAAATTGAATGATTACAAAATCATATGCAAATGTGCCCATCAAATTTTACAATTCTAAATTCAAAGCAAATAAAAATTTTATAAGACACAGTGTTACTACTACTGTAACGTTCAGAATTTTTCAGAGCGTTAATATCAAACAAATATAGTAAAAAAATCCCAAAAATATCATGAAGTCTCTCAAATGGTCATCCAGAACATCTACTAATCAATCCCAAGATACATTAATAAATGTCATAGCGGCCTAAAGCATTTCTATAATCTAAATTACTCCGACATGGAATTCCAAAATAAATTCTAAACAACTCAATTGTCTTAATCATTACATCTAAAAATACTAATACTGACTCTTAAATAAAAATCGCTAGCTCTCAGCCACACAGCTAGCCCTGTAATCCAATTTTACCTATTGATCACCTGAAATGAAAACAATAAGGGAGTGAACAAAATACCCAGTAAGGTCGCTCAACGGACCAACTAAAAGAGATACAAAAAGAAATATCTGAAGAACGAAATTACGAAGGTACAAAACTTTAAAGAACATATAAGAGATAGAATTTCAAAGTGCCAAAATATATTTTCCTATAAAGACAGAATTTCAAACTGTCAAAAAAAATCCTTGTACAGAAATAGACACTAGAGAGTCATTCAGAATAAGGTCACACATGCCATCACTTACACGTGTAACGGGTTCAGAAAATAAGATCGCGATCTCTAACTCATACCACTGAACTAACCCACTTTTCAATTGACGTGGGTAAGTCAAAGACAAATTGTCACATATATATTGACACGACTCAACACAATAATCATTTTATGATATTCAATAATAAGTAGACTGGGCACCAACAGATTTCTCGGAAAAGAAAAGTGTACTGATGTCTGCACCTGTTTAGTGGAAGGGGTTCACGCCGAAAGTGGCATTCACGAGTCGAATTATAAATCATGATGAACAACAATAGAAGGAATAAGCCCAAGACTCATAGAAGGAATAAGCCCAAGACTCCTGAAGAGTCATGATATTAGTTAAAGAGGCGGCAGAAGATTATGTGACCGTCCGAGTATATTAAGAGTTATCTTGTTCAGTTGTCAACAAATATTTCAGGTATGATGCAGAAGTCAAAAGAATTCAAGCCGTGAAAGTAGTTTACAGAATTCCAAAGATTTGACAATGGAATGATTCCAAGGAATTGACAATAGAATGATGGCATAGGTCTACTCTGTAGCTACCAAGTTTCTGGGTTCAAAGAAACAATAGATTAAACTAAGGTCATACAGGACAAGGTAGTTTTAGAAACAATATAAGGGTTTGATTGACAAACAGAATTGGAATTAGAATAATTCAATTTCAATTTCTATGGAATTGAAATTTACTTAGAATTTAGTAGAATTTGTAATTCTTTTTTATTGGTTAGCACAAAAAATTAGATTAAGAATTAAAATTATTAAAGTAATAAAATAAGAGGTAAATATGCAAAACGAGAGTTTTATATTTTTCTTATCAAATCATACCCTACAACACTTCCCCACCCGCACTGCTCTGCGCCGCCCCGCCCTCCCTATAAAACAGAAGACAAAGAAAAGGAAAAAAAAAGTACCCACACGATGACTTAGGTACAAAATATAAAAATGTAACTAATTGATAAGAAAACTTGAATTTGCAACCTAACAGCTGAATATTATAACTTTAATGCTATGCTAGTACTTGATAACAAGAAAATATTTTCAAAGATAAAAATATGCTTAGACTTAACAATATGAAGTGGCTCTTAAATGTAACAAGCGATTAACAAGTTAGATCTCTACCAGTAAATAAGATAATAACTCCTAAAATACTAGGCTTGAAAACAATTCAAAGTTCATAAGTTCTTTGTTGGCTCCATATTTTAAGTCTTATGAATGCCAATTTGCATCATTAAGCATGGCTTCCTCAAGTGAAATGAAAGGGATATGAATGACTCAAACTTCCTCGCATTGACAGTCAGCACATCATAAACTTTGAGCAACTCAACTTGATCTAAATTTGGCCCCTCTGCTAACTTCTCATAAATGAAATCTGCAGTTGTAATTGTAGCTTCTGATGAACATACGTTGTCGATTGCACTAGCCATTAAAGTAATAGCTGTAGCAAGGGCATCACTAGACCGACTCCTCTTTCTCGATGATTGTAACTTAGTTGTAGATGCTGCCTTTTGACGATTCGTGTTATCAAGATCTTCACTAGTCTCCTCTACATTGGAATTAGATGCCAGTTCATTATAACCTTCAACACCAGTCTCAGCTCCCTCTCCTGTTCCTCGATCTTGTCCACATATAGCTGATAGATCTTCCCAATTCTCAATTACCTTTCTTCTATATGGCTTTGCATTCCTACAAAAAGTAAATATAGAGCTATATAAGTAACGTTCGAATTATTTAAAAAATAAGAGAGATTAATATGCTTTTTACCTGAACATATGCGTTCCAAGCTTTTGTTTGATTCTAATGATACAATTTGGTTGTTTCTTGGGTGACCACATAAAAGCTAAATCACAGGGTAAAACTGCATTCACTCTTTCCTTCCGACTTTTGTTTGATTCTAATGATA
Source organism: Escallonia herrerae (assembly GCA_033070095.1). Classification (NCBI taxonomy): domain Eukaryota; kingdom Viridiplantae; phylum Streptophyta; class Magnoliopsida; order Escalloniales; family Escalloniaceae; genus Escallonia; species Escallonia herrerae. The sequence continues at coordinate 27,667 of JAVXUP010003225.1, read as the reverse complement.
CAATTTGGTTGTTTCTTGGGTGACCAAAGTAGACACCATTCTTGACAAGTAAAACACAATCATCCCCTAATCACAGCCCTTATTGTAAGATCATTTCCATATATACTTTAGATTTGCATGTCATATTACATCTCACATGATAGACCACTGAATTTCTCAAGGAATCACTGAATTCTCTGTGAGCGATGCTACATGGATGCAACTAAACTTTCCATTTGTAAGTTGCAAAACTAGCATGAACATTACATTTTCTTTCTACCCTGTTGTATCTAAAATTCAGAAGGTTTGAATCTCAAGGGTATTTGATCTCAACCAAACTAAATAAAGCTTTAACTTCAAGATGGTAGATGAAAGAGTTGTCAAAGATGCAACCAACTTAACAACATTAGAAAAGTGTTCCTAGTTACTTTTAAAAATGTTTACAAGCATTTTTTATTGAAGGTGAATGACAAATATATGTAAAAGTCACTTTGAAATTCATCGGCAGTTGGTAGCCAATCTACAGCTGTCGAATAGCCATCGAGACCCAAAGTTCAAACTTCCAACAGCTAATGATCAGGTGTAACTTCAAAAGAACTTCGGCAGCAATACCAATTGTAGCCGTAGTACATATTTTTTTTGCCAATTGTGAGTTTTAGCCAAGTTTTGAAAATCATTTTGACTATAGACTATATCTGAGGCTTTTTTGTCTATTCAAAGCTTTGAGATCAACCTATTGATGTACAAAAGAAAATTTTAAGACTAGTTACAAGAAGATTTGCAATTTAAGCAGCAAATTCGGTCTTGATTCTATCCTTCGCCAATCCTGTAACGTCCCGAATTTTTCAGAGCGTTAATATCAAACAAATATAGTCAGAAAATCCCAAAAATATTAAGAAGTCTCTCAAATGGTCATCCAGAGCATCTACTAATCAATCCCAAGATACATCAATAAATGCCATAGTGGCCTAAAGCATTTCTATAATCTAAATTACTCCGATATGGAGTTCCCACATAAATTCTAAACAACTCAATTGTCTTAATTATTATATCTAAAAATACTATAACTGACTATGAAATAAAAATCGCGTTGTCACACAACTAGCACTGTAAACCAATTTTACCTGCTAATCACCTGAAAGAAAAACAATAAGGGAGCTAGTGAGCCAAATGCCCAGTGAGGTCGCTCAACGGACCAATCAAAAGGGATACAAAAAAAAAATATATCTGAAGAACGAAATTACGGAGGTACAAAACTTTAACGGCACAGATAAGAGATAGAATTTCAAAGTGCCAAAATATATTTTCGTCAAAGATAGAATTTCAAAATGTCAAAAATACATTCATGTACAGAGACAGACACTACAGAGTAATTCAGAATAATGCCACACATGTCATCACTGACACGTGAAATCGGATTCAGAAAATAAGATCGCTATCTCTAACTCATACCACTGAGTTAGTTCATGTTTCAAGTTACGTGGATAAATCAGAAACAGATTGTCACATATACAGTGACATGGCTCAACACAATAACCATTTTATGATATTCAATAATAAATAGACTAGACACTAACAAATTTTCCAGAAAAGAAAAGCTTACTAATGTCTGCCCTGTTTAGTGGCCAGGGGCTCACGCCGAAAGGTGGCACTCATGAGTCAAATTACAAATTATGATGAACTACAATAGAAGGAATAAGCCCAAGATTCATGAAGAGCCATGATATTAGTTAAAGAGGCGATAGAAGATTATGTGACTGTCCAAGTATATTAAGAGTTATCTTGGTCAGTTGTCAACAGATACGTCAGGTGTGATGCAAAAGTCAGAAGAATTCAAGTCATGAAAGTAGTTTACGCAATTCCAAAGATTTGATAATAGAATGATTCTAAAGAATTGACAATAGAATGATGGCAGAGGTCTACTCTGTAGCTACAAAGTTTCTGAGTTGAAAGAAACAATAGATTAAACTAAGGTCACAGAGGACAAGGTAGTTTTAGAAACAACAGGAGAACAACTGAAATTTCATTACTAATGACGCAAGCTGGCATAAATGACCAAGTTGGTCCTGAACTCCTTTGAGCCTAACACATAGGAACGAGTGCTCGGAATAGTTATTGCGAATATAATAAAATTCATGATTAAACATAAGGGGAAAGTAGGGAATGACCCCCTCTACTTTACACGTTGTGCGATTTGCCCCCCTCCACTTCAAAGTTAAGCACTAAACCCCCCCACAGTTACAGAAAATGGGCACCTTAGACGGAAACCGTTAAATATAACAGCGCGTGGTCAACACGCGCGCTGACTAACGATTTCTTTTTGTAAATGACATTTTTGCCCATTGTCTCTTTTTAGAAAAAAAAATCAGAAAAAAATCCTAATTCTAACCACCCCACCCCCCACCCCCACCCCCCGCCACCCAACCCCCCTATCCCCCAACCCAATTATGTCAACTCCCCCGACCACCCGACCGCCGCACCCCTTCATTTCCCCGTCTGCCTCCCTCTTCCCGGTCGCCGCACCACCCTCCCCCTTCCCCTTCCCCGTCGCAGCGACCGCCCTTCCCTGTCGCCGCGACCGCCCTCCCCCTTCCCAAGGCCCCGTCGCATCGACCGCCCTTCCCCTTCCCTTTCCCCGTCGCCGCGACCGCCCCCCTTCCCAAGGCCCCGTCGCAGCGACCGCCCTTCCCCTTCCCCGTCGCCGCGACTGCCCTCCCCCTTCCCTTCCCCGTCGCCGCGACCGCCCTCCCCCTTCCCCTTCCACGGCATTGATGAAAATTTGAATTGAATTGAAATGGAATTGAATTGAAATCGGCAGTGTGGGTTTGCCAAAGGGCTTGCCGGCGTGGTGCGGTGGGTTTGCCAAGGGGCTTGCCAGCGTGGTGCGGTGGGGTGGGGCGAGTCTGCCGGATGGTTGGCCGAGAGAGGCTGCCGGCGGCGTGGGTGAGGATGATGCTTGGGCTGCCGGCGGCAGGGTCAGATTTGGAGAAGGAGAAGAGAAACCCTAATTTTCAAATTAGGGTTTTGAACCCTAATTTTCAAATTAGGGTTTTGAACCCTAATTTTAAGGTTTCAAAACCCTAATTTTTAAATCAGGGTTTCAAATCCTCTAATTTTAGGATTTCAAAAGCTTAATTTGCAAATTTGTTGCAAATCTTAACGGCAATCGCGGTTCCTTTTTTTTTTTAACTCCCTGGTGGTCGGAGAAAAAGACCAGTGGTTGTGTTCAGTGAAGTGGTTGTGCTCAGTGAATCACCAATTGTAGCGGGGTTGACCAAAGGAGGAAGGTCATGGGCAAAAATTGTAATTTAAATTTGAGGCGGGGAAATTGCACACCATGCATAGTACAGGGGGTCATTAGCTAATAAAGAAATAAGGGTATTTTGGTCATTTCACGCTATTTATAACGGATCCGTCTAAGGTGCCCATTTTCTGTAACTGTGGGGGGATTTAGTGCTTAACTTTGAAGTGGAGGGGGGCAAATCGCACAACGTGTAAAGTAGAGGGGGTCATTCCCTACTTTCCCCTAAACATAATAAACCTTGACAGGAAAAGTTACCGGCAAAAGACGGAAAAAAGGCGGTTCCGTGTACACGCGGCTCTTTGGTCGGTTGGACATCTACACTGGGGTAATGTTGTAAGCATAAGTAGCGTACCTTTTTAATAACTGTGACGTTCGGAATCTAAGATCTGACATAATTTGTTTTTCTTATCTGCAGATTGATGTAGGATTTTAATAATGAATAAGTCAAACCTTAACAGCTATAAAAGAATCTTAAACCTTCCAACAGAGAGAGAACTAGTGTAGAGGAACATAATAGAATCACAGGAAGCTAATGATTTCCAAACATATTGTAAAAGCCTCAAAAAATGCTGTAGCACGTGTATGTGCTTATTATAAAGTGAGCTCATAAATGGCAGGTAATATATTCGAAAGCTTATGATTTGTGGACGCTGTGATGGAATAATCAAGAAGATATTTGTAGTCATTGACGCTTCTAATATGGAGTAGAAGTTCCAAAGGTAACACCTTATAGCTCGGATTATAAGTCCTCTTCGTTCCTTCTCTCTGTTCTTGCAGTTCTCCGAAGAATCTACAACGAGTCAGTCAACTAATCAGTTTGGCAGTCTGAGGAGGCAGATACTTAGCCATTAGCGAGGAAGGCTTGATCTGATGGCAGATAATCCAGGTTAATTGCTGATCCGTAATAGACTCTAAAACCTAGGCACAAAGTAGCTAAACTATGAGATCATGACAATGGACTTTCTGCAATTACAAAAGGTAAATATACACAAATAAGCACATCATATAAGCGTTGGAACTGAAAAGTAAATTGGGTGAACGTATAGATTAACTGAGTTCGTCAACGGAAAAAAAAATTGTTTCATGTAATGCTAGTGAATTATTGCTCGTTCTCGTTCCTATAAGGTCAAGGCCTAGGCAATTTTCTTTTACTCAAAAAGGTAAACATAAACCCGCATATGGTAAGCCGGAAAGGTTTGGGGATTTAAACTTATTGCTGTTTTCGTATTAAATTTCTTCAAAAATGTTTTGGATAAATTAGATCTGGTTCTCTGAAAAATTTCTCAACTAGGAGCAGATTGATATAGGAGTGGAGTGTGGAATTCTGATGAAAGGATATGTCAACATGATCAACTATGATAGCCTAACTAATTAGACAGGGAAAAAAGCTGTCAGGGGAGCATAATACTTCAGCTCGCAGGCACGAGACATAAGCACATACTGTTTAACTTTCTTTTGCATCCCTCGCATCTGACTTAAGTCAAGTTACACATTCCAAGTTCCTTATGCACTTGGCCGTGTTGCAAGGAAGTGTGTTGGAACTTGATTACATGATAGCCTCAGCATATATATGTACCTTTTAGAAAAGAAGAAACGGAGAACTTTGCAACCAACTTTTGATCTTAGAAATTTTGAAGCTATGCCAAAAGTAGCATGTGAAGCACAAAAGAGAGAGACTGACATATTTTCTTCGAGTGGATTTGCAGTGGTGACCGCTGTGGTTCAGCTTCTTGTCAATGATTTGGCGAGGGCCGTGCTTACTGAAAGTTCTTATGCTCTTGGATATCAAACTCTGTTCAAGGAGATGACTCAACAGCTTAAACTCATGCAGTGTTTCTGCAGAGATGCGAAGAAGCTTGAAGGGAAGCATGAAATCGTCAAGGCCATCTTGATTGATCTCAGAGAACTGATTTACGAAGCTGATGACTTGGTGATTGATTGCCTAATTCGCGCCGCATATCTAGACAAGCGAAAGAGTTCATCTTACAGCCATTTATCCCCTCGTGGATTCTTTTTCCGGTATAAAACAGGAAAGAAGCTGACAGCCGTCAATAGCAGAATAATGAAAATGCGTCAAAATTTGGATAACTACTTCACTCCTATTGTTGGACAGCCCGGCGGTGACAGCACTAGCATCTCAACTGTGCGGTGGATATCACCGGTTTTTGACCAATCTGAAATAGTCGGGTTGAGGGAAAATGCTAAACGAATAAAAGGGTGGATACTCCCCAAGAATGAGGTACTACATCGGGTTGGTATTGTGGGCATGGGGGGCTTGGGCAAAACCACCATCACTCGAATGATCTTCAATGATGCACAGATATGCGATCGCTTTCAGAAAAAGATTTGGGTGCCAGTATCAAGCACTGTTAACGAGATAGATATCATGAACAGCATGCTGAGACAATTAAAACCAAACGATAGCGGATCTGATGGCAACTGGCAGCCTAACATTCATAACGAGATAGAAAACATGAAGAGTATGCTGAGAGAATTTGTAGCAGATAATAGGGGATCTGATGGCAACTTGCTGCTTGAAATCTGCCAACTGCTCTCAAATACATCATATCTGATTGTCATGGATGACGTATGGAGCATAGACAGTGGCTGGTGGGGTCGTATATCTGATGGACTAGCGAAGACAGCAGGCTATAGTAGCTGCATCATTATCACTTCGAGAATTGACGAAGTGGTGAGAAAAATGGGAGTAGATGAAAAAAGAATTCACCGTCCGCAACTTCTTAATGACGAGGAAAGTTGGTCATTATTCTATAAGTTCGCCTCCATATCAACCGAGGAAATCCATAAGAATAAGCTAGAAGAATTTGCAAAAACCATTTTAAACAAATGTTCCGGCCTTCCACTGGCAATCAAGACAACTGGTGGATTGTTGTCATCAAAAAGGAAAAAATACCATGACTGGAAGGAGATTTGTAATAAATTCCATCAGAAATTGGCAGCAGAAAGCAATGATTCGGTCATGGCGTCTTTGCAGCTAAGCTACGATGAGCTCCCTCCTCACCTGAAGCAGTGCATCCTATGTTTCTCAATTTATCCTGAAGACCACGAAATAAAGACCGAACAGTTGATTCGTTGGTGGGTTGGGGAGGGTTTTGTACACGATACCGGCTCAGATACTGCAACAGAAGTGGCCTTTAATTATCTGGCAGAACTCATCAGCAGATGCCTGGTTGAAGTTGTTCTACCAAGGAGTTACAATGGGAGGGTTTATAGCTGCAAGATGCATGACATGGTTCGCGAAAAGACTATTGCAATTGCGAGGGAAGAGGCATTCTCCAGTTTTGATGAAGAGGGGAAGCATATACCCACAGTGGATTCTCGCCGCTTAGTTGTCACCCAAACAACTAATTGTGATACCCTCCAAGGAAACACCAAGTTAAGAGCATTACTACTCATGACAAGTCATTCCATTCCCTTCAATAGGAGTACCGGTTTGGCTACAGTAAACTGTCTCAGGGTTCTAGACCTATCATATATCAATCTAGAAAAAATCTCCACAGAGGAGTTCTTTCTATGGATTAGTTCCTTGAAACGCCTGGCTTATCTAAACCTTCGGGCTGCTGCAGGATTGGTCGAACTTCCGCACACATTCCGGAGGCTCTGGGGCCTCCAAATATTGATCCTTGATGAGTGCAAGAACCTTATAATGTTGCCACCATCGATTACAACACTTCCCAAACTGACAGTTCTGGATATCGGAAATTGTCCAGCTCTTCAGTATCTACCCCAGGGAATTACGACACTCACTACTCTTCAAGAGCTGCATGGATTCAAGATATCCCTTCCAACTGAGATAGAAGGATGTCACCTAGGTGACCTAAAGTGCTTAACCCAACTTCGGGTGTTACAAGTGGACATCAATGAAGAAAGCATAATTAAGGATGAGGAGCTCACTGCATTGGCACAGCTTCAGCATCTAAAGCTATTATCAATCAATGCGAACAATTGCGAAGACGCCAATATATTAGAGAAGCTGAATAATCTGTCTCCACCACCTTGTCTTGAAGAGGTGTACTTGGGGCACTACTATGGAGAAAGTTCACCAAATTGGCTGATACCGACTTCACTCCCTCAATTGCAGTATCTCTGTATAGAAGACGCGAGAGCACTCAATGCCATGAACCCTCTCTTCTGGGGTGATGATGAAAAAACTTGGAGATTAGAGAGTTTGTGTTTGAAGTATTTGCCCAGACTTGAGACGGAATGGGCAGAGGTGAAGAGAGCAATGCCTGCACTAAGTTATTTGAAAGTTAGCCACTGTTATAAGTTGCAGTCATTCCCTTGTAACGTCAAGGCCCTCGGGGTTTGGAATAAAGACGAGGATGGGAAGCCAGAGGATGTCGCTTATCAGCCGGAAGAATGCCAAACCACGCCGTGAGACTTTTGAAACTAGCTGGCAGACCAAGTCTCATTGGTAAATGCTTGAGCATGTATGTTAAGTACCTTCGCATCTCTTTTAAATTACTGTGGGACATTTCCCAGTTCTCAGTATTTGTCTTACAGTCCTAAATACCTGGAAGTTGGCCACTTCATTTTTGGCAGCTTCCCCTCGTGATGTCAACGCACATGCCTTTGGGATAAAGGCGAGAAGGGAATGGAGGAAGGGAAGCTGGAGGATATCGTCTGTCAGCTGGAAGAGACGTAAAACCATCTACTATGCCAGCCATATCAGCGAAGGTCATATATGGTGTAATGTACATATTGAATTTCCTGTTTTTGCTCTTTCATGCAATCTGTTTCTCTAATTTCTAGTTCTGCAATGGATTTGCTGCACTGGGTGTGCGTAAACTTTTTCATCTCTTCCTTTGTTTGCAGTGTGTTGTACGTGCTTTTGTTACTATTAATGGCGTACTTAAAGAATCTTGTTTATTTGCAACATGGCTCACTTTTAATTCTTGTTCTAGAGCAGAGATTCCCATGGGCAATCACTGCCAACAAAATACAGCTGTCTTACAGCCTTCTGCTTTCATTCCAAAATATCGCCATGTTTGTATGCTCACGCAGTTGCAACGGAAACATTTGGCATGCGATGGAAAAAATAAAGATGTAAATTGTAATATAAAAAGGGTAAGTACAAAAATCTCTTAACACAAGATTTATTTAACGTAGTTCAACTATAACATATCAACATCCACACTGCGTAAACTTTTTTGTACAGTGAGTATATCGAGACAAGTATAAGAGAACGCTAAAGTCTAATCTCAAAAACTCGAGACTCTTCTCCAACTGAATACCCTTATACGTCTCACTCAATATAATTTGCTCGGTAAAGAAGGTAACTATGACTTTCTTGGTCACTCACTTTGGAATGATCTTTAGGAATGAATGAAAGACATTAATTATTGGTTCTCTCTAATTGCACATGCATATTAGACGTGCCACCCTGTAACTTTCCGGTAATTTGAAGCTTTAACACCTAGACTTTTCTAAATCGTTATCACCACGAACTCCCAGAACTGTTAAAATAATCACTACTTAAGGTCATAAAAAAAACTCAATTTTAAATAACTAACTATGAAAACATATATCAGAGCATCTAATCATTGCAATTCCTCAAATCAATTAAATCTAACTAACAAGCCAGACAAGTTTACCCGCGCAGGGATCTTAATGATTAATACTAACAAATTTAAATTTCACTTCCTTACGCTCGACTCTAATCTGTGCAGACAACCTCAACCTAATGCTGGCTATCACCTGCAGAAAGGAAATCAAAGGAGAGTGAGCTTTTGAAAGCCCAGTAAGGTTGATCAAAGATTAAAACGACAAAACGATTAGGACGAGTTTTTTGTATAGAGTCGAATGAAACTTTTTAAGAATATTTTCAATAAAACACAACATTTCAACATAGACGAACAATACGAACGGTTTTACATTCAAGTCCAATAACATCTTTTCAATGATTTTGTTTTTGATGAAATCACTGCAATTTGATATAAACATAGGGACAAGTATCATCTCAATCCCTTAAATCAGTAGTTATTCAAAAACGCTTCATGTATAATAAAAAGAAATAGGAAATATTGAATATGAGTAATACGCTGTAGCAAAGCCACTTCGACAGTGCTCGATACGCTTTACATATACATATGTACAGTGACTAGTCCATCTAGGTACTGGTTTAACCCAACTAACAGACCATCCTTATAACTCCAATAATACAGACTATCCTTATAACTCACAGGTTACTAACTCATATCAATATTAAGAAGCAATAAATAGAATTGAAAATATTTTACGATGATTGAGTCAATAAACAGATAAGTGTGAATCAGAATTTCAAACGATCGCTAAATGGTTCAAATTTGGATTTTATTTAAAAAAAAATTTATACAGTCATTGAAATCAACAATCAATGTATTCTATAAAACTGTTATTTTAAACATTTGAAAATAGAATAACGAAATAGAGTTCGGATAGAATTTCTTACGTCGGTCCAAGCTAAGCAATGCTAATTGACCTCGATCCAAAAGTGGTTGAATTAACCTAAATTGACAAATTCAACAATCTACACTACTATACTATAAACTCTAAATTGAAAATAGAATAACGAAATAGGCTTCAGATATAATTTCTTACGTCGGTCCAAGCTAAGCAATGCTAATTGACGTTAGTGAGAATAACAACACTTATGGTAAAGAAAATGCACTAAAAGAAACAGGGCCTTTAGCGACCGCAGGTAGCGGTCGCTAAAGGTATAAAAGCTGTCGCTAAAGGGTTTTAGCGACCGCCGATTAGCAGTCGAACGGTCGCTACAGGCCAGTCGCTAAATTTTAGCGACCACGCTGCGCCTACAGGGCAGCACATAAACACACAGTACACTTGCATAGCCCACACTTGGCCGTAATCCCTATGCACTCTACACCACGCTGTGCCTATGGCAGCTTCTCCTTCAACCCCTGATGCCAAGGAAAGTGGGTTCGCAGTCGACGTGGAGGTGCCACAAGGAATGCAGTCCGAGTCAGATGCCAAGTATGTTGATGTGAGACATAGCAAGGGCAGAGACCAAGGGCTTCCCAGACAGAGCTTGAGGATGGCAGTGCTGCAAAGGGCGATGGCGTAGGGTGAATACACGACGACAGTCACAGTCCGATGCTTAGGTCCAAAGTCAGGGTCCTGTATGTTTCTCTCTAGGATTCTAGAGTGAGAAAGTGAGAGTGTTCTGAAAATGTCCAACCATCCAAATGAATTCTCAAGACCTCTATTTATAGAGGTTGAGATGATGATTTCATCACGCGACACATGGCGCTCCCCGGGAGTGACACGTCACTGAGGGGGTCCACGGACTGTCGAATCACATATTCACCCCGCCTGCCCCACACAGCGTCACTTTGTCTGTCTGGAAAGACTGGCTCCCACAGCGTCGGTGTGGCCAGAGAAACCCCTTGATCTAGCCTCCAATCCAAGCCCTTGTAGAGTCCCACTAAGTGTGTCAAGAGACACGCAGAGAACCTGACAGTGGTGAGGGTTGCCCCTGTAGCCAACTGTCAGGCGGACTAGGCGCCATGCCCTCCAAAGACCTGCTCCCGTCCCGGAGTGACCTGGGGGTCATTGCCCTGGTGGTGTCGACGATCAATGGTAACATGAGTGGACATGCTCGCAACTCAGTGCTCAGGGTCCGTGACGAGGGGTCCTCGTGCCGGAACCACCCCCGTGACTGTGACGGCGATGGCTTTAAGGTTGTGAGCCCATCCCATAATTGATTTTTTCGGCGATGGCTTTAAGGTTGTGAGCCCATCCCGTAGTTGATTGTGCCGGCGATGGCTTCAAGGTTGTGAGCCCATCCCGTAGTTGATTGTGCCGGCGATGGCTCAAGGTTGTGAGCCCATCCCGTAGTTGATTGTGCCGGCGATGGCTTCAAGGTTGTGAGCCCATCCCGTAGTTGATTGTGCCGGCGATGGCTTCAAGGTTGTGAGCCCATCCCGTAGTTGATTGTGTCGGCGATGGCTTCAAGGTTGTGAGCCCATCCCGTAGTTGATTGTGCCGGCGATGGCTCAAGGTTGTGAGCCCATCCTGTAGTTGATTGTGCCGACGATGGCTTCAAGGTTGTGAGCCCATCCCGTAGTTGATTGTGCCGGGGATGGCTTCAAGGTTGAGCCCATCCCGTTACGAGGGGTCCTCATACCAAAGCACTACGAACGGAGCCCCCGTGATGCTGCACACTCCGGAGAGTGGGTCGAAGCATGTTCCACGTCCATGGCGGGGGCGCATGGTGTGGTGAATAAGTGTGATGCCCGAAGGCCTGTATCATGATTGTTGCGCATGAGCGCGGCGATGAATGTCGCGGGGACAATACTTGGTGCCGGAGCACATGTCATGAGAGTGGTGCGGCGACTAACGTAGCGAAGCAATACTTGGTGCCGGGGCACGTATCATGAAGATGGCGCACGGGCACGGCGACGAACGTCACGAAGCAATACTTGGCGCCGGGGGCACGTATCATGAGAATGGCGCATGGGGCGCGGAGATGAACGTCGTGGAAACAATACTCGGTGCCGGGGCACGTGTTATGAAAGTGGTGCGGCGACGAGGGTCGCGGAGCAATACTTGGTGCCGGGGCACATGTTATGAAGATGGCGCATGGGTGCGGCGACGAAGGTCACGGAGCATATACTTGGTGCCGGGGCACATGTGATAAGAATGGCACATGTGTGCGGCGACGAAGGTCGCGGAGCATATACTTGGTGCCGGGGGCACGCATCATGAAGATGGCGCAGCGACGAACGTCGCGAAGCAATACTTGGTGCCGTGGGCACGTATCATGAAGATGGCGTATGGGCGCGCTTCGGGTGTCTCGAAGACAGTATATGAGCTGAGTGTACCTGTCATAACAAGATAATAAATGCAATCATGTAGTAATGACAAAGTTGGAAGTGATGGTACACGGTCGTCGGACGACGGACGTCGCGAGATTGATGGACGACGAACATCGCGTGGTTGATGCACGACGGACGTCGCAAGGATGATGGACGACAGACGTCGCGAGGTTCATGCACGACGGACGTCGCGAGGTTAATGGACGACGGACGTCCAGAGGATGATGGACGACGGACGTCACGAGGTTGATAGACGACGGACGGCGAGGTTGATGGACGACGGACGTCGTGAGGTTCATGCACGACGGACGTCGCGAGGATGATGGACGACGGACGTCGCGAGGATGATGGACGACGGACGTCCAGAGGATGATGCACGACGGACGTCGCGAGGTTGATGCACGACGGACGTCGCGAGGTTGATGGACGACAGACGTCGCGAGGTTCGTACACGACGGACGTCGCGAGGATGATGCATGACAGACGTCGCGAGGTTCATGCACGAACGTCCATAAACATCGCGGAGGTGCAAAGACTTGAGAAAACAAGTGCGCGAGGGAGCGGAGGCCATAGGCCAAAAATGGGGGAAGGACAAGGCCAGCACCCCTGTGGAGGCCGATGCCAACCCCTTGGTGAGGCCGAGGACGACCCTAAGGGGTGGCCAAGGCCAATGGCCAACTCCCATGAAGGGAGGCCAAGGCCACTCCCCCTTTGGGTGAACTTTGGGCGCGCCGACGGAAGGTGTTTTGATGGGCAATGACAAATCCGAAAGTTGCATTGCGACGAGCGTGTCGACATGAATCACACCCATGTGACGAACAAGGTGCCTAAGTCACATACGAAGTGTATGAAATGAACAAAGTGCGAAAGGGACTTTGCGCGAGGAGTGAACAACTGGGGGAAAGGCCAAGGCCAACACCATGGAGGCCGAGGCCGACCCCATGGCCTTGGGGGAGGCCTATGCCCTTGACCCTTTGCTTCGGTTGGGCCAACGGTCGATGTTTTTGGTGAAAAGGTGCTCAGGTGATCGTGGTGCGACGAACGTGGTACTGTGAGTCAGGGTAGCGTGAAATAATTGGTGACTAGGTCGCGCGTGAGGTGTGTGAAGCAAAGAATGCACGTGACTTGGGTGCGCGCACTTTGACCAGTTCGAAGCGTTGAATACTGTGCTTGTGCGGACGTGTCATGCACAATGGAACTCCAAGTGGACCTTTGAGTGCGACCAGAATAGGTTGGGAACAACCCCTTTTTCCACTTCATTACACAGACCACCTACGCACACCATGGCTACCACCATGGCAGCCCTTCCCCTTCCCCTTCCTTTTCACGGCTGTTCTTTGGTGGCACTGCAATATCGGTTGACGGCAGCCATGATCTCTCGTCAACCACAACACCAACACTCAGATTTACACTACCCTACGTCACAGCTCTCTAAACACACAACCCATGTACCCACACCCTAGTTTACACAGACATTCACGCAGCAAGGATACACATAACACACCCCACAAATTTCACACTAAACCCATCTCTCGCACGACTCATGCGCCCCCACAATCACACAATATACTTACAAATATACCCAGCTTCTACGCGGCACCGTATACTCTTAAACTCACTTCGAGGCAACCACCAAACTCACAGAACCCACTATCATGGCTGAAATCCCATGCCTTCCCTTTTATTCTATAAATCATTAATTAACAAAGAGTAAATGCACTACAAGAAAACAGGCTTTTAGCGACAGGGAAATCCGTCGCTAAAAGCCCAAAATCCGTCGCTAAAAGAATTAGCGACGGATTCACCGTCGCTAAAAGAATTAGCGACGGATTCACCGTCGCTAAAAATCTCTCGTATAAAAGTCCGTCACTAATAGTTTAGCGACGGAATGTTTTAAATCTGTCGCTAAATATGTCATTTTTTTCGACGGATTTATTTTTAATTAGCGACGGATTCCGTCGCTAATTATATTTTTAGAACTTTAATTTATTTTCTTTTTTATCAAATTAGCGACGAATAAAATTTTTTAGCGACGGAATATTCCGTCGCTAAAAAACTTATTTAGCGACGGAAAAATAACTGATTGTAGGAATACTTTTAGCGACAGAATTAATCCGTCGCCAAAAGTCAATTTTTTTTTGAATTTTTTTTTATTTTTCAATTACCCAGACCTGTAATACAATTTTCAATTCTCAACAACAACGTGCAATAATCAATACAGAAAGAAATATATATAATCAATTATAAAAAATATTTATTATAAAAAAACTCATATATGTACAAGCCGGGAAGGATACAGCCGGTTAGGAGAGGGGAGAAGAGTACAAGCCGGGCGCGGGGGGCAGGGGGAAGCTAGGAACGGGCACGGGAATGGGCTCATCAGGGGTTGCCGAGTTCCGGTTCGATCACAGGCATTCAATTTAGAGTTTAATTAGGGTTCAATTATGGGGTTCTATTGAATCAATTTAGGGTTCGGTTGATTTGGGGCATTCAATTTAGGGTTCAATTTAGGTTTCAGTTGGATTAGGGCATTCAATTTAGGGTTCAATTAGGGGTTAATTTAGGGTTCGATTCGATTAAGGCATTCAATTTTGGGGTTTAATTAGGGTTCAATTACTTCAATTTAAGGTTCAATTAGGGGGTTCTATTGATTCAATTTAGGGTTCGGTTGATTTGGGGCATTCAATTTAGGGTTCAATTAGGGGGGTTCAATTATTTCAATTTAGGGTTCGGTTGGATCAGGGCATTCAATTAGGGGTTCATTACAATTAATTGGTTAAGTTAGGGTTAATCAGGTTTAATTGGGGTTAATTCGTTCAATTAGGGTTACGCGGGGTTAATTACTCTTAATTGGTTAGTTTAGGTTGAATCGGGGTTCGTTACAATTAATTGGTTCAGTTAGGGTTAATCAGGTTTAATTGGGGTTAATTCGTTCAATTAGGGTTACGCGGGGTTAATTACTGTTTGATTAAGAATAATTGGGAACAAATTAAGGATAGTTAGGGTTTATCCGGGCTAATTATGCTTTAATTAGGGTTTAGGGTTTAAGGTTAACCGGTTCAAACAGGTTAATTGGAGCTAATTACGGTTAATTGGTTCAATTAGGACTAATCAGGGCTAATTAGGGTTTATTGGTTCAATTAGGGTAAATAGGGATTAATTAGGGCCAATTGGTTAGATTAGGTTGAATTGAGGTTCATTACAATTAATTGGTTCAGTTAGGGTTAATCAGGTTTAATTGGGGTTAATTCGTTCAATTAAGGTTACGCGGGGTTAATTACTGTTAATTTGTAAGATTAGGGATAATTACAGTTTGATTAGGGTTAATTTGGTTCAATTAGGGTTACTTAGGACAAATTAGGGATAATTAGGGTTTAATCGTTACAATTACATTACAACAAATTAAATACAATACAATACACTACAAAAAATTAAATTAAATTACATTACAACAAATTAAATTCAATTACATTATAGCAAATCAAATACAATTACATTACAATAGATTAAATACAATTACATTATAACAATAGATTTAATGCGATAAATAAATTCTAGCATACAATTACATTATAACAACAGATTAATTTCTAGCATACAATTACATTATAACAACAGATTAATTCAATATGATAAATAATTTCTAACCCGGAAAAAAAAGTGAGTTCAGGCAGTGGTGGTGCGAGGCGGATGACGACAGTGGCGCACGGAAGGCAGCGGCAGAGGGTGGTGGTGCGGTGGAGGGGGAGGAACTGTGGCGATGGTGGTGCGACTGTGAGGTGGCTGTGGCAGTAGTGGGGTAGCTGCGGGGCGGCGAGGTGGTAATGGGGACAGCAGATCTGAGAGGAGAGGGAAAGGCGGTCTGGTGGTGGCGGGGGGGCCTGTCACCAACGTGGGGGGCTGGTGGGGAGGGACGGAGGCGGGGGCCTGTCGCCGGCGTGGGGGGCTGGTGGGGAGGAAAGACGGGAAGAGAGAGAGAGAGAGAAATCTGGGTATTTAAGAACACATTTAGCGACGGACATGTCTCGTCGCTAAAAATCTGTCGGTAAAACCATTTAGCGACGGTTTATACCGTCGTTAAAAGACCGTCATTAAACGTCTGTCGGGAATGGTTTTACCTACGGATTAATCCGTCGGTAAAATATTTTTTTGGACAACGTTTTTACCCACGAAAATTCCGTCGCCGAAAACACCTTTAGCGACGGAACGACTTCCGTCGCTAAAACCCTTTTTTCTTGTAGTGATGATTTAGAAAACTTACTGGAAAAGTTTGTCGGAAACCCCTTTCTTCAATCCCTCTCTCTATACGCCTCCGCTGCATTCGCATATTAGAAGGAGAAGAAACACCTTGGACGGCTGCTCCATCAATAGCCTTATTTTTTATACTAAAACCCTATCTAGAAATTTACCAAAACCCCCTAGACTTTGATTTGTCATTTTAAAATTTTACTCACTAATTTCTATTGTTATAAACAGGTCCAATATAAATTATTTGTTATAGTTATGTGCTGGAAAATTTTAAATGGTTTTGTTAGATTACCTCGCTACGCTAATCGTCGCTAAAAAATTTGGTAATAAAAATATTGATGCTAAAAAATATATTTGCCGCTAAATTGATTAATTAATTATTATTATTATTTTGAAATCATTCTGCTAAGAATATAGGGGTGTTACATTCTACCCCCCTTATAAAAATTTTCGTCCTCGAAATTTCACAAATCTGTAGTGTCTAAGCACTCCACTTTCACTGCGTAACTCCCCAACGAAGGTGTCACTGTATATTACAGATAATCTCGAAAATATCATTTTAGAACATCAATAGCAGTTTCGAACATTTCACTATATCATATGATTTCATATATAACCTAGGGTTTCATAATCCAACCAATCAGATATCATTGCTCAACCTGAAAATAATTAGCCAATTCCTATAAGCACTCACACATCAATGCTTAAAATCAAACGCTATAACCACTATGCTTTCACTGCGCACTCTGATACTGAACCGCTACTAAGGTTCAACTAAGTCACTAAAGTTTTTTTTCCTAACCTTCTCGTCAACACGTAGGCTTTCCCTAGCAGGCCTCTAAAGTCTACAGAATCATATAACCTAGGCTCTGATACCAATTATAACATCCAACATTTTTTCTAGAACGTTAAACAATCAATCGATCAATTTCTTAATCATCCAATTACCTAAATTAAATAAGAAAGCCCCAATGTGTATCGGAGCTTCTACAATAACTCAAAATCTCAATCACATTTTTTCTTAAATAACACTAAAATTAAATGATCGTCAAACTAAGTTAAATATTACTTTCCCTCGCAGGGGCTTAACTAAAGGAGATCATAAAATTCACGCTCTAATCACTCCAAATATCCTACTGCTGATGATCATCTGCGGAGAGGAAGTTAAAGGAGAGTGAGCTTTCGAGAGCTCAGTAAGGTCGATCAAAGACTTAAAAAAATTAATTAAAAACGATTCAGACGATTTTACATTTAAGCTAAATAAAAACTTTTGAAATGGAGAAGTAGAACGATTCAAACGATTTTCTATATACAATCAAATGATAATTTCAGACGGGTTTTCAAAGAAAATCACATAATTTCAATTCAATATAAACATAGGGATGAGTATTAACTCAATCTCTTAAATCAATAATCATTTTAAAAATTTCAGTTGCAATAAAATAAAAACAGGAAACATTAAACATGAGCAGTACAATGTAGCAAAGCCATCCCGGCAGTGCTCGATACGATTTATATATGCATAGGTACACTGACTAGTCCATCTAGGTATTAGTTTAACTCAACCAACAGACCATCCTTATAACTCCAACAATAACGATCATCCTTATAACTCCCAGGTTACCAACTCGTGTCAACATTGAGAAGCAATAAATAGAACTAAAAATATTTTACGATGATTAAGTCAATAAGTAGATAAGTGTGAATTAGAATTTCAAATGATCACTAAATGACTTAAATTTGTGTTTCTTGGTCAGTTTAAAAAAATATTTTTATATAATCATAGAAATCAACAATCAATATATTCTGTGAAACTGCTATTTTTAAACATTTGAAAAACAGAATAATGAAATGGAATTCGGATAGAAATCCTTACTTCGGTTTAAGCTAAGCGATGCTAATTGACTTCTATCCAAAAGTCTTTGAATTAACCTAAATTAACAAGTTCATTCATTAGAAAAATAATCTACACTACTATACTATAAACATAATTTAAATCATCCACAGCGTACTTACTCTCAACTCCAAAATCGCACAACTCAAAATGATTCCATACACGATTAACCTAACCAAAATTTCTGTACGCATCCTAACGCGTAATGATATCTCAAACCTAACGGTACCCGTGTTTACACACATATACGCACAGCTTACCACCCCTTTTACTGGCTGCTTTGACCCACGTCATCTTCTTCCCGATCACAGTCCACAACCCGGAATTTCCTTCACAAGGACACCCTCGCGACAGCCCATTTTTTCTCCCCTTCTCACTCACTCTAATACCGATCAAAACACACTCTCATTTCCTACAAACACTCACATTGAACCATTTACACTCACAACAATTCCACAGCTCCTTTTCTGACAGAACATATTCACACACATGCACTCTCACAACCATATTTGCTGCCTTCTCTCGGATACCCAGTTACACACAGACACACAGGTTCACACACACGTCACCACTTATAACACTCTGATGATGCAGAAAATGGTTCGCGGGTGCGTGGAGGTGCCATAAAGGATGCAGTCTGAGTCAGCTTTCAGGTAGGCAATGCGGGAGACAGCAAGGACGGCGTAAAGGCTGAGAGCAAGGCTCCCCAGACAGGTCGTGAGGGCTGGCAGCGCCGCGCAGGTAGGGTGACGATGAACAGGACCGACAGTCTACAGCTCGTGATAAGGGTACAGCGTCAAGGGTCCGGAGACGAGAGTCCAAGTGTGTTTCTCTCACTAGAATTCCAGAGAGAAAGTCTTTTAGAGAGAGAAAGTGAAAAGTTCAAATGAGAGAAAGATCCTTGAAAAAGCTCCAAAGTCCACTATTTATAGGCAAAAATGTGCATGTGTCATAAGTTGACATGTGTCACCCCCTGGGAACGACACGTCGCCAGGGGGGCCAAAGCACTGATCCTCCGTTGGGACTGTCGGTCCCTAAGTTCGTGCTGCCCTGCCCTTGTGACATCTCTCTGCCTGTCTGAGGAGACTGATCATGCCGCGGTAGCATGGTCAGAGTAGCCCATTGCCCTAGCCTCCAGTCCAAGCCCTTACTGAATCCCACGGCCTGGCAGCGGTGGGGAAGACCCGACGCCCAGCTGCCAGGTGGACTAGGCAAGATGCCCTTCCGAAGACCTGCTCCCATCTCGAAGTGACCCGGGGGTCATAGTCCTTAGGGGTGCTGACGCGAGCCCCCAGTGCCGGAGCACGTAGGCCAATCACGCAAGCACCCGGGCGGAGATAGTGTCCAGGAGGAATCACCTATCCCGCTGCGAGGGCCGGAACCCCCCTGTGATTGTGCTGGCGATGGCTTTCAGGTTGTGAGCCCATCCCGTAAGCATACAACATGATTGTGGCGCATAGGCGCTGCGACAACTATCGCGAGTCCTTACCACGTGCCGGGGTACTGTAATGTGACAGAGAGCGTCAGGGGTCGTTGCGTGGATGGCGCGCGACCGTGAGCGACGGTCGTCATGGCGACAGAATGGCCACAAGCGACGGTCGTCGTGACTACGAGCAACGGTCATCGCGACAAAGGAGCACGGCAAAGAGCGACGATCGTCGCGACTACGGCGGAGCGAGGTTATGAACGACGGTCGTCGGTCGTCAAGGCAGGTGGCCGACCCCCAAGGTCAAAGGCACGCCGGGGTCGCTTCACGAGCGGTTCACGTGACTTGGGCATGCGTTGCTTTGACCGACTTTCGAGCTTTGAAAAGTTGACCGCTGACTGGGTGATGTGTCGTGCAAAGTGGGTCCCTTAGCGGGTCCTGGGGTGCGACCAGAATAGGGTATGAACATAAGCCCCCTACGTGTGGCGCGCGCGGAGGGGCAACCCGAGCGGGCGTCGCACGCATAAACGATGTGGCTAGAGCCCATCCTACTGCGGGGGCCAGTCCCTGGTGATGGAGCCGGCGATGACGCTAAGCCCGTGATGGCGCTCAGCCCATGCCGCAGTTTGATTTAGCCGGCGATGGCGTTAGCCCGTGATGGCGCTTAGCCCATGCCGCATTTTGATTGAGCCGGCGATGGCGCTCAGCCCATGATGGCGCTCAGCCCATGATGGCGCTCAGCCCATGCCACAGTTTGATTGAGCCGGCGACGGCATAAAGCCCGTTCCGCAGTTTGATTGAGCCGGCGATGGCGCTACCCCGTGATGGCACTCAACCCATGCCGCAGTTTGATTGAGCCGGCGATGGCGCTAGTCCGTGATGGCGCTCTGCCCATGCCGCAGTTTGATTGAGCCGGCGACGGCATAAAGCCTGTCCCGCAGTTTGATTGAGCTGGCGATGGCGCTAGCCCGTGATGGCGCTCAGCCCATGCCACAGTTTGATTGAGCCGGTGATGGCGCTAGCCCGTGATGGCGCTCAGCCTATGCCGTAGTTTGACTGAGCAGGCGATGGCGCTAGCCCGTGATGGCGCTCAGCCCATGCCGTAGTTTGATTGAGGCTGCGATGGCGCTCAGCCCATGCCATAGTTTGATTGAGCTGGCGACGGCATAAAGCCTATCCCGCAGTTTGATTGAACCGGCGATGGCGCTAGCCCGTGATGGCGCTCAGCCCATGCCGCAGTTTGATTGAGCCGGCGACGGCATAAAGCCCATCCCGCAGTTTGATTGAGCTGGCGATGGCGCTAGCCCGTGATGGCGCTCAGCCCATGCCGCAGTTTGATTGAGCCGGCGATGGCGCTAGCCCGTGATGGCCCTCAGCCCATGCCGCAGTTTGATTGAGCCGGCGATGGCACTAGCCCGTGATGGCGCTCAGCCCATGCCCCAATTTGATTGAGCCGGCGATGGCGCTCAGCCCGTGATGGCGCTCAGCCCATGCCGCAGTTTGATTGAGCCGGCGATGGCGCTAGCCCATGATGGCGCTCAGCCCATGCCGCAGTTTGATTGAGCCGGCGATGGCGCTAGTCCGTGACGGTGCTCAGCCCATGCCGCAGTTTGATTGAGCCGGCGACGGCATAAAGCCCGTCCCGCAGTTTGATTGAGCCGGCGATGGCGCTAGCCCGTGATGGCGCTCAGCCCATGCCGCAGTTTGATTGAGCCGGCGATGGCGCTAGCTCGTGATGGCGCTCAGCCCATGCCGCAGTTTGATTGAGCCGGCGATGGCACTAGCCCGTGATGGCGCTCAGCCCATGCCCCAATTTGATTGAGCCGGCGATGGCGCTCAGCCCGTGATGGCGCTCAGCCCATGCCGCAGTTTGATTGAGCCGGCGATGGCGCTAGTCCGTGATGGCGCTCTGCCGATGCCGCAGTTTGATTGAGCCGGCGATGGCGCTAGCCCGTGATGTCGCTCAGCCCATGCCGCAGTTTGATTGAGGCGGCAATGGCGCTAAGCCCGTGATGGCGCTCAGCCCATGCCGCAGTTTGATTGAGCCGGCGATGGCGCTAGCCCTTGATGGCGCTCAGCCCATGCCGCAGTTTGATTGAGCCGGCGACGACATAAAGCCCGTCCCGCACGGGGTCCTTGTGCTGGAGCACTACGAGCAGAGCCCCCAGGATGCCGCACACCCTAGAGAGTGGGTCGAAGATCTTCCACGCCCATGGCGGGGGCGCATGGTGTGGTGAACGGGTGTGATGCCCGGAGGCTTGTAACATGGTCGTGGTGCATGGGCACGGCGATGATTGTCGCGGAGGTATACTTGGTGTCGGGGCCTCACATCATCAGCATGGCGCAAGGGCGCGGCGACGACTGTCGCGGAGCAACACCTGGTGTCTGGGGCACGCATCATGAGCATGGGGCCAGGGCGCGGCGACGACTGTCCGGAGCAATACTTAGTGATGTCGTCGTGGCAATTGTGCACGGTCGGTGACGAGCATCAAGTGACCATTGGCATTGAGCGTGCGTTGTAGAGAGCGCGATGAGTTAACACGGGCGACGTGGATCGAGGAGACGGCACGCGGGCGACAGGGGCCTATCGCGGAGTTGTCATGTGAATGCGTTCGACGAAGGTCGTAGAGGTGGCGCACGGGCGCGCACGACGGTCATTGTGGCGATGGTGCATGGGCGACAAAGGGCGCCATACGGTTGCTGTGATGAGCGGGCGGGCATTATGGCCGTCGTGCGTGAAATGAGAATTAACAATAGGGAGCGTCGGCGCCCCCCCCTCCCCCCGGGGTGGCCGACCCCTTAAGGGGAAGGCATGTCGCGATTCTCATTGTAAATTTTCCGTGTGTTGGTGACATTGATGTCATCGCATTGGTGACAGAACAAGTTTAGTCGCACAGAAAGTCAATGAAAACAATGTGCGTAACTTGAGCGTGCGTACCCCTGGTTTGACCGCTTTGACAGCATTAGAAAATTGACTGCTGACTGGGCGACATGTCGAGTTGACTGGGTTACGTGTCGATAGCGGTGAAAAGTCGACCGTTGATTTGATGACATGTCAAGCAAAAAAAGTCAAGCGAAAAATGGGACCTCTGGTGTGACTAGAATAGGTTAGCAACATAAGCCCCCTGTGTGGGGAGGGCGCGGAGGGGCAACCCGAGCGGGCGCTGCATGCATAAATAGAAAGGGGAACAGAGAATGGAAGGAGTGAGGGAGAGAAAAAGCAAGAGGAACGGACAAAGCGGGGGAGGCGTCGGCGGACAGGAGCGTAAAAAAAAGAAAAAGAAAAGAAAGAAAGAAAAAAAGAAAAGGAAAAGAAAGAAAGAAAAAGAAAAAAAGGAAAAAAAAAAGAAAAAAGAAAGGGAGCGCGAAAGGATGGTGAAGGTAGATGAGGGGCCAAGATTGTATCTTGGCCCACCCCTATATAAGGAGAGGAAGGGGAGGGGGGAGGCACCGCCATTTGTGCCAACAAAAGCCAGAGAAAGAGAGAGAGAGAGAGAGAGAGATGGTGAGAGAAGAGACAGAAGGGGGCGAGGGGTCGGCGGGGCCAGGAGGTCGGCCGAGAGGGGAGGTCGGTGTCTCAGCGAGGGGAGGGGGGTCGACCGCCCGAGGGGGGTCAGCCATGCCTAGGGGGTCGGCGGCGACAGAAAAGGGGAAGGGCAAAGTGGGGGAAGGGACTGAGCAGAGGGAAAGAGGGGTCGGCCGCGGAGGTGGGGTCGGCCCCGACAAGGGGGTCGGCCGCTCGAGGGGGGTCGGCCGCGCGAGGGGGGTCGGCCGCGCAAGGGGGGTCGGCCATGCCCAGGTGGTTGGCCACCCAGAGTGTCCAACAGGCCCAAGTCCCAACCTTACAGCCCGAAGCAACGCCAGCGGCGAAGAAAGTTCGGCAGAAGATGTGGGCGAAGCCGCGAGGGGCTGCGGCGGGTACGCCGTGACCGCCGCGGGGTATGACGACTGCACCTGTGCCGACGCCGCCAGTCGATGAGGCCATACCAGCAGCGGGCGGCGAGGTAGCAGTGCCATTGACCTTTGACGATGGCAGTAGGAGGTCCTATGATCCGGAGCCGGACAAGATAAACACATTACTGGGGGTGAAGGGAGTAGTACCGTGTGTACCGGACCGGGAGCTGTAGAGGGAGTTGGCCATCCGGGTGACAGACGGAGCGTTCACGACACCGTGGGGTGGTTCGTCGATGGGAGAGGAGCCTCGGCTGTCGTCACCATATCTGCGCGCGCCGAGTTGGGAGGCTGCGCCTGTGATGTCGCCGACGTATGTACCGGCATTGTTGATTGAGAGAGAGGATATACCTTGGTCGCCTGTGGTGTTCAAGGGTCATAGTGCGATGCCGATAGGGTGGGACTTTTGGTGTGAGCATATGGTGGAGACGCTAGAGAGGGCGCAGATGTTGCAGGCACTGGGGCTGTTGCCGGCGATCGATATCACGGCGAGGGGACTGGAGTTATATAGGGATACACCAGGGATGACCCGATTGCTGGCAAGATGGAGCACGCAGTCGCATACGTTCGTGATCAAGTCCGGAGAGATCGGGCTGACGTTACTCTATGTGCTGATGCTGACAGGGCTACCGATACACCGGGAGGTGGATGCGCGGGTGACCCGGCTGAGTGGGGAGGAGTGACTGTTGCAGACACATCTACTAGACATCCTGGCTGAGATGAAGAAGCACTGGAAGGGGATGTACAGTGGGTGGCTACGCCAGTTCTATGGTACGCCGCAGGCGAGGACAGGCCAGAGGTTGGGCAATGCTGCCCAATTCGTGATGGGGCCGTATTACGGCAACGATCGGTACGAGTTGGTGGCGTTTTTGGCTATGTTCTTGTCGAGGTAAATTTCCGTACTGTCATGTGATTATGCGTGAATATATTGTATGTCATGCTTGCCATGTAGAACGTCAAACTGATATATGTTGCCTGTTGTTGCTTGCAGGTTTGTGTTCGAGGGGACACCTGAGGACGGCATTTCCCCAAGGGTGTTTCCCTTAGCCATTCGGATGGCGTAGGGCAGGCGGGTCGGGTTGGCTCCGGTGTATTTGGGCACGTTATATTCGCGTCTAGATCAGTTCGTGAGTGATGTGAAGCGGTCATATGGTCGGTATCAGGTGGCGACGTACGTGGACTGGATGTTCTTGCAGCGGTATCTGTACGAGTGCTTTCCAGAGTACCGGCCCGACGGATACCCACTCACACATCCATCACCGACGATGGGGACAGTGACCCGGCCAGGCAGGTCACAGCAGGTAGCGTTGTGGTGCAGCGGGTCTCGGGCATTTGCTTGGGCAGGCATCAGGAGGCCGAGGTGTCCGTTGGCACATATCCTAGATAGACGGGAAGAGTCCGAGCGACGGCCCTATATGGAGATGCATGCATCATATGGTACGCCACTATGGCTGCATGTGCAGGAGGTGACGACAGATCTGAGCAGGAGAGGCGACTTAGTGCCGGGATAGCTGACGCTATTGGTTGCGTATTTTCCCTGCTGGCTTCCGGTGTTGACAGATGATGGCGGGAAGCCCGCCGAGTGCTGCTATTACGTGGCAAGGTATAGCCCGGACCGTCTGTCGTTGGCATTCGGGTATGACTTAGAGCCCCCATGGGGTTATGATAGCCCTTGGAGTGTGGCGACGGCTTTTGGGTATACACGATACGACAGAGCCCGCGAGTGGCCGGCACCGACGACAGAGTGGAGGCAGCCAAGGACAGAGGTGGCAGGGGCAGTGACAGCGGATTATGCACATTGGTGGGAGCGGCTGCGAGGGGGCTGGGTCGGATGGCTGGCACAGCCGTCAGGCACACGTCGACAGGTAGATGTGTTTGCATGCAACCGAGCCCTGAGTCTGATATCGGCCACAGTCGCGAGGCAGTCTGGGATACTGTCACTAGTGACCGGGAGCTCTGTTCCGAGCTCGGAGAGGGAGGCGGAGGAGGATGTCGGAGAGCCGGGGGACGTTGCCCCAGGGGAGGACCGCGTAGAGGAGCTTATCATGGAGGTGTCGAGGGTGCCGGGGGCCGGCAAAGGTCCTTTATCGGCATTGCGAGTGGGGATGATGGAGACGGCGCGTCAGGCTAGTGCCGGTACATCAGCCCCACACACATCAGGGGCAAAGAGGCCGCGTGACGCATTAGAGGAGCTAGACTCTGAGGTTTGCTTCTGTCTCTTCTTTTGTCGTATGAATATGGTTTGCATATTGATCATAATTTATGAACTGACAGCGGTTTTGCCAGGGGGATGAGGAAGAGGCGGTCGAGGAGGGCAGCGAGGCAGAGACCAAAGTCGGAGGAGGAGGCTATGGCAGCCGAGGTCGGCGGATCAGCTGACGATGATGAGACTGAGGCCTTTAAGACTTTGGCGGCCGGTGTGACGAGGAGGGTGAGTCCATTGCCTGTTGCTGAGGAAACGGTGGGGGCCCTATACGGCGGAGAGGGGAGTGATACAGTGATGTTTGATACTGACGGGGACTGGTGGACAGGCATGGAGACACAGGTTATGGGAGGTGATGGTGGCGATACGGCGGAGCCCGAGCCTATTGTTGCTGCCCCGGTTCATGAGCAGGAGACACCGGTTCAGGCCGGGGTGGCGCGACGGCACGACGCCTTGCCGGGGTCCGTGGTCGAGGCCGGCGCTACTCTACTGGCGATGCATTCAGCCACGATTGGTGTGCAGAGGGCTGGTGGGATGTCGGAGATATCTGCAGCGGGCGGCAGTGGCGCGGCAGCCGGAGAGATGAGTAGAGGGTCTTCGAGCGGTCAGGTGGATGTGGCGACTTGGGGAGGCCTCCAGCTACCGGCGGAGACGGTGCGCCGGTTAGAACTGGTGAAGGCAGTGTTCCCGCAGACATTCGAGAGGGTGGGGGTAGAGAACCCAGTACTACGGATGTGGGTGTCTGCCGGGTTTATGGAGTGGTTGCTGCCGTTTGCTAGTGTGCCGTCGACGGGTTGGACTGCAGAGTTCGTTGCTCGGTCGCTTTCAGAGTTCGCTCCGTTCACATCACTAGGCATGCAGCTGGACTGGCTGGCAGATTTCTTTAGGTCGAGGAGCGGCAGCCATGAGATGGATGAGAGGCGCGCAGTCGTGGACATGCGGGAGATGTTGCTGGAGCGGCGCCGTACAGGGTTAGAGGCGGAGCGGTCAGAGATTACTGCAGAGTTGGCCGGGATTGACATGCAGGTAGCAGAGATAGAGAGGCAGTCGACTTTGCAGAGGCAGTTGGCCGATCTACAGAGGCGGCGAGGTGAGGTGGATGGGCGAGAGTCGGAGCGGTTGAGGCGACAGGCCGAGTTTGATGCTGGATGGTTAGAGCTACAAGCGGAGCGGGAGGCACTTCAGGCATTCAGCTCTCACCCAGTTGCATCACTGTTGTCTAGACTTTCATAGCTTGTATGTTACTTTGCTGTAGTTGTAGCGCTCGACGATGGCTAGTAAACGTTTGATGTATATGTATATATTTTGATGATCTTGGCTTATTGCATGTTGTGTTCGGTTTTTTTTTGCCGTTTTTGAATGTCTTGCGCATGTTGGTTACCTGTGAATGTTCCCCTTCCCGCCCGTAGAAAGTGACTTAGGAAGCATAGGTTGAAAATGAGTGTCAGCTAGACAGAAGCTGAGGTAACAGCATGACTTTGTATTGATAGGACGTGGGACAAAATGCCATTACATGAGTAGCGTAGAACGCTATACAGATCAACAAAAATTACAAGTCTGTAAGCAATGTCGCATGTACAAAAATGCTATGAGAGCGAGTACTATGATGCGGGCGGATAGGGCTGGGGAACATTGCCGTGACTAAACATAATACTTCTTCAGGTAGCGGCCGTTGATGGGGGCCGAGACCTGACCGTCGTCGTGGTTGAGCAGGAGGTATGAGCCATTAGTGCGGGCTTCGTGCACCGTGAAAGGGCCCTCCCAGTTTGGCGTGAATTTAGGAGCTGACATGTTGGCCCGACATGTTTGGCGGCTTGAAGAACAA
>JAVXUP010003224.1:0-79370 GCA_033070095.1 Escallonia herrerae | reverse complement strand
ACGTAAATATCTTATCTCTCACTTGGGTTATTTTGAATTGGAAGAGACACAGTAGGGAAGAATGTGACACTCCATATATATATATATATATATATATATATATATATATATATATAGGGGACCGATCCACACCCACCGGTGGAGAAATAACAAATTTCTCCACCGAACCGCTGGTCTTACCAGCGGTTGGCCACGTGGGACAAAAAGGTGTACGGCCACTGCATTAATGGCAAAAAAGGCACGAGAAATGGCACGAGAAATGGTGAGAAAATGGCGAGAGAGAGAAAAAGGACACCAACCGCATGCACAACCAGCGGTTGGCATTAATATGCCTGCCACGTGCCGTCCCCCACCCCTGCCACGTGGCCCAACCCCATGGCCCCTGCCACGTGGCGTCCCCTCCCCCTGCCACGTGGCCCACCAGCATGGCCAACCGGCGGTATTAGCGATGGCCCTGCCACGTGGCATCCCCTCCCCCTGCCACGTGGCCCAACCGCGGGTGGTACCAGCGGTTGGGCCACGTGGCAGGGGGAGGGGACGCCACTGGCAGGGGCGGGGCCCAACCGCTGGTACCACCAGCGGTTGGTCCCCGCCCTTGCCACGTGGCGTCCCCTCCCCCTGCCACGTGGCCCAACCGCTGGTACCACCCGCGGTTGGTCTCCCTGCCACGTGGCGCAGGGGGGGATGCCACGTGGCCCAACCGCCGGTACCACCCGCGGTTGGTCCCCTCCCTCTGCCACGTGGCGTCCCCTCCCCCTGCCACGTGGCCCAACCGCTCCTACGACCCGCGGTTGGTCCCCTCCCTCTGCCACGTGGCGTCCCCTCCCCTCATCCGCAGGGCCCAACCGCTCCTACAACCCGCGGTTGGTCCCTGCCCCCCTCCCCTGCCACGTGGCGCCCCCCCCGCGTGATGCCCCACCTGGTGTCCTTCCCCACGATGCCACGTGTCGTCCTTCCCTCCCCCGTGATGCCCCAACGTGGTGTCCTTCTGCCGAATTTTTTTTTTTGCAGCAGCCTTTGACCGCATAAACACCCACCCTTCCTCACTTTTTTCTGTCTTTTTTCTTCTCTCTTCCTCGCTTCTCTCTTTATAATCCCCTCCCCCGAACCCTTCTTCTGCACTCTGTCATCTTTTACCAACTTCCTTCGTACTTCATATCTCACCTACATAATCTCCACAACAATACAAATCAAAAAATTTTACGCTAGAAGATCGTGGATAACCGCTAGAAGATCGGTAGTTTTTTCTTTAAATACATCAAGTCACAACAAGTAAGTATTTTGAATTTCCTTATAATTCAATGTTAGGTTTATACAAATCAGCGTATTACATTTATAGATTCCAAAACAGCGATTTTTTAGGGTGCCAAATATAGACAGTTTTTCACGAATTTATAAAAAATAGCTAGAGCTAGATTTTGCCAAAATACAAAAAAGAGACCCTAGTTATTCTTAAAGGATCTGTCTCAGGTAAAAATTTCAGATTTTTCCAAAGACTGGAAAGGGGTTAACTGATACGGGGAACCTTGTAACTCTGCAGTGTATTTTAAAATATCAAGCTAGCGCGATTTCGCGCGAAACTTTTATGAGAATCCTAGGATGTTGGGAAGTTCCATTCCCCAGGAATTCGGGCCATTCCGAAGCCGTTACCTATTTTTTTGGCCGAACGGCCCTTTAAGCGCTTGATCCGGACACCGGTTCGCGATTTTTGGGCGAAACCTCCGTAAAATACTTTTTATGTCAAGAATGAATTCAGGAAGCCTCAAGTAGCATTTCGAAGCACTTTTGATATTTTTTTATGCCAGGGGCATTTCGGTAATTCGCCGCCCCGAGAGGGGTATTTCGGTAATTTTACAGTGCTAAGTTTTTTGACGGACTTTTTAGTCCAGAAATATAATTACAAAACCTGAAATGTTGTTTTGAAGCTGACGTGGCGCGCGTAGGGGTGTTTTGGTAATTTTCCCGCGCCAAGGGGTGTTTTGGTAATTTTCCCGTGCCAAGTTTTTCAAACGACTTTTTAGTCCAGAAATGTAAGTAAACCACCTGAAATGTTGTTTTGAAGCTGGTTCGGGGGCGTTGGGGTGATAGTGAACGCTCAGGGGCATTTCGGTAATTTGCCGATGTTCGGGGGCTATTTTGCTAGGAAGGATCCAGCTTAAAATTCATACCTTAAAATAACTTTTAGTTCAGGAAAGGGTGTGAGACACCCGAAAACTTATTTTGTTCCAGATGTTCTGAACCTTGTGACGCACCGGCGATGACTGCCAGGGGATATTTTGCATAAGTAGCGGGTGTTTTGGTAACTTGCCCCCTTTAAAATTTTTCCTGATATATTTGGTATATAATTGACGTAATACATTTAAAAACTTGACTTTAAAGCGGTTTTGAGGTGTTGGAGGTGTAGGGGCCATCGGGCTATATATTGCTATATAACCACGTTGGCGCTAAATTCAGTGGGAACTAGCGTAATTAAGCGTTCGGAGTGGTGGGAATTGAGGATTTGTTTTAATACATTGAAATAATGACTATTGCTAATGTGTTGGTAAGCTAGGTTAAAGATCCAGTTATAGTTTTGGAATGTAAATATTATGGATATTATGGACGCTAAGTTGGTTTATAATTATATTTTGTTCTTAAAGGTATGAATTTCAGCTCTGGACCTCATGATACATCAATCCTATACGATGACGATGACCACGTCGCGAGGCACGTATTTGACGGTGTCGATAGGGGTGTTTTGGAAACAATTCAAAGCACAAGGCACCTTGAAGAGTGGGTACTAAACGAGGAACAAATACAGCTATTACACCGTCAAAATTTAACCCTGTTCACCGATCCCGGGAAATGGTCTCGACACGACGATTGCCTTATATCCGCTCTAGTTGAACGATGGAGGAGCGAGACGAACTCATTTCACTTCCGGTTTGGTGAAATGACTGTTACGTTAGAGGACGTCGGATTTATACTTGGAATCCCATGTCACGGCAGACCCGTTACTTTGAACGTGCCGTCTGCATCCATAGCGAATATGGCTATGCAGTATTTTCCGGGAATTCCAAGGGCAGCGCTTACAACAAACGGCGTCAAGCTTAAATGGCTGAGAGAGCAGTACGGCGTGCTACCGGATGAATACACTCCTCAAGATTTCGTGACGTATACGAAGGCATTCCTTCTGTATATTATTGGAGCTATATTACTTCCGACGCATTCGAAAAACACGGTGCATCCGAAGTATATGGTGTTCTTGGAGGATCTTGAGGAGGTATACTCCTATTCGTGGGGTTCAGCTGTCCTTGCGCACCTATATCGAGCACTGCATAAGGCTACGAGAAACGGTGCCAAGTCCATTGCCGCCTGCCTGACTCTATTACAGGTATGAGCATTTATTTTCTTGGTAGGATCCTTAGTCAATATATTCGGGATTAATTACTAATTCCATATAATGTTTGCATTCACAGGTTTGGTCTTACGAGAGGCTACCCATGGGTCGTCCACAACCGTTGGTAGATTCCGATGAGACGTGGCCTAGGGTGTGGGCCTGGGGGCCTACGACCAACCGGAGGTGGAGACGGGTAGACCCTCACCACCATCTAAAGTTCTATCGGGGGAACTAGAGATACTAGATGCATCCCAGGTGACGTGGCAGCCATATGGCAAGGTGATGCATCTGTTGGATGAGTGGTGTTGGCAACTTCCGGTGTCGTACGTGCTGGCAGGTTTGGTTCGGGTGCCGCTCATTCACTTCGAAGAATGTGAGTTTCAGATGCCCGATCGAGCTATGAAGCAAGCTGGCTGTCCACAAGGGATACCAAAACCCGCTGTAGACATGCGGCCATACAGGGGTGGTCGAGGGCCGAACTTCGAGGTGGCTGATGCCTTGATTTTGTTGGGTGACGAGGTGCACCAGTGGAATACCTGGCAGGAAACGTATGATAGCCTTGTATCGCTGAAGCACGACGGCATTAGTACTGAGGAATACTTACAGTGGTTTCTCAGGGTGACGCGCACGAGGGTGAATCGCCCTTCCCAGGTGAAGAAGACATCGTACGCGCCACGTGAGGTCTATGACCAGTTCTGGGCATTGGCCATTGTAAGTCATGCTAGTGTTGTTTGATAATTTATTTGCGCACCTTATCGACCATTTGTCAAATATGATTAGCCATATTTTTCTATGCATGTTTTTTAGGTTGACCAGGGCATTGAGGTGTTCAAGCAGCTGGAGTCGTTTGACTGGTTTGTCGCGCAGGCTCCTGACAATCTCAAGAGGTCCATTGAGAAGTACAAGACTGAAGTTCAAAACTTTAGTCTTGCGTACCGGGGTTACGAAGGGGAGCCGTCTAGTCGCCCTCGTCCTGAAGCGTACGACTATCAGCCCCAGAGTCAGGTGTGGGAGTCGTCTGGTCGCCCTCTTCCTGACGCGTACAACTATCAGCCCCAGAGTCAGGTGTGGGAGCCGTCTGGTCGCCCTCCTCCTGACGCGTACGACTATCAGCCCCAGAGTCAGGTGTGGGAGCCGTATAGTCGCTTGCCTCCTGACGCATACGACTCTCAGTGCCAGAGTCAGGTTCCCCAAGTAGGAATCCAGGCCTCGCGCCCAAGCTTTCGGTCGGACAAAGGACAAGCGACGAAGCCATTGAGGTCGGACAAGATGGCTTGGATCGACCGGCACTACTTTGGGCATGAGCCTGTCAATTCAGCAGACTTTCCCCTTGCGACATTCCTAGGTCATGAGGATATCAGAACGTTGGCGCCGGAGACAGATCTTTCAAATTTTGTCATGAACGCTTACATAGAACTGCTCCGGATTAGAGAGCAACGTTTTAACCGTTCTGAATATTTGAAGCTTAACATGTATCCCACTCATTTTGTGGAATTAACGGTGAGAGAATTCACAGAATGGAGGCGAGGGGGCGGTAGGAGTAAGTGGAAACCAGGTCGAAACGTGTTAGGCATGATGAACGCAGACTATCAATGTCCCGCTGCTGATGCGAACCTTATCATGATACCCTGTCATCATGCAAACCACTGGTTCCTATTAGTTCTCCATCCAGCGTTCAGAACGGTTCACATATACGATAGCCTAAGGGAGGACGAGCCTGGACAGCTGCTGGCACAGATGTACAACGAGTACATCACTTTAGTGGTTAGTATTTATTTTTTGACCTTGGCCCATAGTATATTGTTCTTGTCTCATAGGCTTGATTCTCGTTTTTATTGTTGGATGCAGACTACTGTCCTCTCGCTAGCATGCGGACGGCCACAGGGTGACCCTTGGACGGTCGTGATGATAAAGGACCGACCAAAGCAATATAACGGTCACGATTGCGGGATTTACGTCCTCAAGTACATGGACTACGTTGCTCGCTCGGAAGTGCTCAAACACTCCTCGTGGACTAGGAAGGATGCCTTGACGTTTAGGTATAGGATAGCCTGGGAGCTGAAAAAGAATGAAGCTAGACGCATTCATTACCATTATCCTGACGTGCGTGGCTAGCTGCTGTGATGTTACAAAAAATTGTACCAAAAAGAAATGTACATAATTTTTCGCATGCTATGAATTTGGCGCTAAAATGTGCGCGAATATACCTTTCATATGACGGCATTCGAAAAAATTACGCGTCTCGCTTTTCGCCGAAATTCATAGAAATGGGCTAACTAGCGTGCATGAGGTGCAATGAGCGAAAAAAAAAGTGACAAAAAAAATTTCAACTTTTTTCGGAAGCTATCAAATGCGGCCTATAGTGTGCCCGAATAGGCCCTTCCTAGGAAAACTCAAAAATTAATGTGTCTCGTTTTTCGCCGAAAGTCTTACAAATGGGCTAACTAGCGTGCCTGAAGTGCAATGAGCGGAAAAAAGTGACAAAAAAAATTACAACTTTTTCGGAAGCTATCAAATGGGGCCTAAAGTGTGCCCGAATAGGCCCTTCCTAGGAAAACTCAAAAATTAATGTGTCTCGTTTTTCGCCGAAAGTCTTACAAATGGGCTAACTAGCGTGCCTGAAGTGCAATGAGCGGAAAAAAGTGACAAAAAAATTACAACTTTTTTCGGAAGCTATCAAATGGGGCCTAAAGTGTGCCCGAATAGGCCCTTCTTAGGAAAACTCAAAAATTAATGTGTCTCGTTTTTCGCCGAAAGTCTTACAAATGGGCTAACTAGCGTGCCTGAAGTGCAATGAGCGGAAAAAAAGTGACAAAAAAAATTACAACTTTTTTCGGAAGCTATCAAATGGGGCCTAAAGTGTGCCCGAATAGGCCCTTCCTAGGAAAACTCAAAAATTAATGTGTCTCGTTTTTCGTCGAAAGTCTTACAAATGGGCTAACTAGCGTGCCTGAAGTGCAATGAGCGGAAAAAAAGTGACAAAAAAAATTATAACTTTTTTCGGAAGCTATCAATTGGGGCCTAAAGTGTGCCCGAATAGGCCCTTCCTAGGAAAACTCAAAAATTAATGTGTCTCGTTTTTCGCCGAAAGTCTTACAAATGGGCTAACTAGCGTGCCTGAAGTGCAATGAGCGGAAAAAAAGTGACAAAAAAAATTACAACTTTTTTCGGAAGCTATCAATTGGGGCCTAAAGTGTGCCCGAAAACGGAGTTACCAAAAATATCAATAATCCACAAATCAAATCACAAATTAAAGATTGCACAAACCAAATCACAAATTTAAACATTATAAAAGTTCAATTTATACAACTGAAACATTAACCCTAACACTCTTCCTCATCATCGTCCTCCTCGACCATACTGCCAGGTTCGATACCTAACACTTTATAATGGTTTCTCTTGTCATGATCAGTCATCTTATTACACAACGCACACTTTCGTAATTTTTTTTGACCCGTTGCTTCTTCAATCGGATTCTTCATGCGTATTGCTCGTTTTCGCCCTTTTGTTTGAGAAATAATTGGATCAAAAATGTCGTCCTCCTCACGTTGTAGGTCAGTGCCGTCAATGACTGGCTGTTTGGCTCGATTGAATCTACCGCCTGGAGTTGGTCGAGTAGTCGGAGTGTCCACAGTTTCTGGTAATGCCATCCTAAACTGTGCATGCATAGCCTTATCCCGTGCGGCTGCTTCAACTTGATACCTGTACCCATCAAATGTCGACGCTGCATCCATTGATAAACCGTGCATGATGTTACAAAGGTGATTATATCGCAGCGACTCAGATTGCTCGAAATCAACTGAAACATTGGGCACGTAAGGAATGTGACCGTGGACTCTGTTGGCTTCCTTCGTCCACCGTTCCAAGATATACGGTGGAGGGATTTCACTAGCATTCTTGGCGCTCAAAACCCTCAACGCGTGTCGACAAAGTATACCTTTATGCTCAAACAGTTGACAGTTGCAATTAACCAACCCAGTGTCCTTACAAATTGCTACGGTAAAATGTCGTCTGGTCCTCGGAGCCGACGAAGAGCACGGATTGGCGAAGTTCGTCACATTTGTCAAAGCATAAACCTTGATGTCTCTGGTGGAATACTCGTGCAACTTTGTCATGCCATATTGATTCGACTTTAGTAGTTCCTCTTGAAACTGTCGAAACATTTCCTTGGTATAGACTTGAGCCGCATGAGCCTCTAAAGGTGAATAAAGTAGTATAGCTCTTTCTTTGCAAACTGTAGCCGCGTCGGCTTCTCTCTCACGGTACAATTGCCTGTCAACGGCTTTCTGCATCTCTAGTACGAACTCCGCTATACTTGAAGACTGGCCTACGTACCCATCAAAGAATGAATTCATAGCTTCGCTTCTCGAGGTCGTAGTCATTCCGGCTGCAAAAAAATTCTTGGTGTAGGCACCGACCCACTGTGTCTTGATCTCATACAACGATTGTAACCATTCGTGATTGTGCAAATAGTAAGTATCCATTAACGTGGCCCACCTCTCCTCGAACACGTCTACCGTCAACGATTTCTTCACACATGTATTAAAGTCAGTCTTGAATGACGGATGGTTTGCATATACATGGTGAAGCCGTTCGGGATATTTGTTGCTTATGTGCCATGTGCACAGGCCATGGTGAGTATCTGGAAGGACCTTAGCGATTGCATTTTTCATTGCCAGATCTTGGTCGGTGATGATGGTCTTTGGAGGAATATGATACATTGCTTGAAGCCACGTTTCAAATAACCACGTAAATGACTCCTCCGTCTCATCCCTAAGCAGGGCAAAGCCAAACGAGATTGACTGATAGTGGTGGTTCACCCCGGTGAACGGAGCAAAAGGCATAGAGTACTTATTGGTGCGGTATGTGGTGTCAAACGTCACAACATCCCCAAAATTTTGGTAAGCAGCTCTAGAACGGGGGTCCGCCCAAAATATAGTACTAATGCGGTTCTCATCATCCAGTTGGAGACTGTAAAAAAATCCAGAATTCTCACTCTGAAGGGACCTGAAGAGATCAAGTGTAGTTTGAGAATCACTCTTACCGAAAGACTCTCTCCTCTGAGCACGAAGTTCATTTCGAAGGTCTACTTCGTTGAAACTCAACTTGTCAATCCCCCCAGCCTGGCTTGAGAAAACCCCCATCATCTTAGAAGGTGGAATTTTAGCCTCGGCCATTGTAAAAATTAGTTGTCTGTGTGCCGCGCTTATTTCTCGGTGTTGATGAATTTGACCAATCTTACTGGGGGTCATCAACTGATGATTATGGCTCAACTCCACTCCTGTGACAACCCAATGGTTTTCATTTTTTCGGTGTACTGCATACACATGGGCCTTGCAGCCGGTACCCGGAAATGTGTCCCGTTTTCTTTGTCTTGTTGTCCCTTCGTCACTGATCCGAACGACCGGAGTTACATGCGGTGCTCCTCTATGACACTCAAATAGTCTTGCACCAATTTGATCTGTATTCGCCCGTTTTCTAGTCGTCTTAGTTCTAATACCGAAACCTATCGTTTTCGAATATGCTCTATAGTATGCTTCAACTTCGTCCAGTG
Source organism: Escallonia herrerae (assembly GCA_033070095.1). Taxonomy (NCBI): domain Eukaryota; kingdom Viridiplantae; phylum Streptophyta; class Magnoliopsida; order Escalloniales; family Escalloniaceae; genus Escallonia; species Escallonia herrerae. The sequence continues at coordinate 70,437 of JAVXUP010003224.1, read as the reverse complement.
CTTGAAAAACTTGACCAACGTAAGGTGGATCAGAACCTTCACAAAAATTATTTCCTCCAGTTGCATCCATATTTATACTGGAATCTAAAAAATAAAAATTATATCATTCTCAACAAGTCATAGATTTAAATAAAAGAAGAATAAAATTTATTTAAACCACCGTCTTTCGAGAAATTTGGTATAATGTAAAATTAGCAAAATAGCCCCCGATGAGCGACAAATTACCGAAATGCCTCCGGGGGTTCATTATCACCCTAACGCCCCAAATCAGCTTCAAAACAACCTTTCAGGTGCTTTGCTTACATTTCTGGACTAAGAAATCCTTTGAAAAACTTAACGCTGCAAATTTACGAAAATACCCCTATCGGGGATGCGAATTACCAAAATGCCCCCTGACAACAAGTTTCCTGAATTCACTCTTTAAAATAACTTTTCAGGTGTCTCACACCCTTTCCTGAACTAAAAGTTATTTTAAGCACAGATTTGTGTAACGTAAAATTAGCAAAATAGCCCCCGGGGGTTCATTGTCACCCTAACGCCCATCAAACCAGCTTCAAAACAACCTTTCAGGTGTTTTACTTACATTTCTGGACTGAAAAACTTTTTTTCGGGAAAATTACAAAAACACCCCTCGCGGGGGGGCAAATTACCAAAATGCCCCCTGGCTTCAGAAAATATCAAAATTGCTTTAAAACGCTATTTTAAGCTTCCTGAGTTCATTCTTGATTTAAAAAGTATTTTACGGATTTTTCGCCTAAAAATCCCGAACCGGTGTCCGGATCGAGCGCTTAAAAGCCCGTTCGGCCAAAAAATTAGCTAACGACTTCGGAATGGTCCGAATTCCTGGGGAATGGAACTTCCCAACACCCTAGGGTTCTCATAAAAGTTTCGCACGAAATTGTGCTGTCTTGATATTTTAAATTACACTGTAAAGTTACAAGGTTGCGCGTATCAGTTAACCCCTTTCTAGTCTTTGAAAAACTCTGAAATTTTAACCTGATACAGATCTTTTGAAAATAACTAGGGTCTCTGTTTTGTATTTTGGCAAAATCTAGCTCTAGCTATTTTTTATAAATTCGTAAAAAAACTGTCTAATTAAGTTTTCACCTTTAGCGACAATTACGCCCCGCAATCAGCTGCAAAATAACATTTCAGGCGTTTTACTTACATTTCTGGACTTAAAAGTCCGTTGGAAAATTTTTTCGGGAAAATTACCAAAATACCCCTCTCGGGGTGGCAAATTACCAAAATACCCCCTGGCTTCAGAAAATATCAAAAGTGCTTTAAAATGCTATTTTAAGCTTCCTGAGTTCATTCTTGATCTAAAAAGTATTTTACGGATTTTTCGCCTAAAAATCCCGAACCGGTGTCCGGATCGAGCGCTTAAAAGCCCGTTCGGCCAAAAAATTAGCTAACGGCTTCGGAATGGCCCGAATTCCTGGGGAATGGAACTTCCCAACACCCTAGGGTTCTCATAAAAGTTTTGCGCGAAATCGCGCTGGCTTGATATTTTAAATTACACTGCAAAGTTACAAGGTTGCGTGTATCAGTTAACCCCTTTCCGGTCTTTGGAAAAATCTGAAATTTTTACCTGATATAGATCTTTTGAAAATAACTAGGGTCTCTGTTTCGTACTTTGGCAAAATCTAGCTCTAGCTATTTTTTATAAATTCGTGAAAAATTCTATTTCTGACGCCCTAAAAAATCGCTATTTTGGAATTTTTCGAATGTAATACCCCGATTTGTCAAAACGTAATTTTGACGCTCTTTGACGCCCTAAACACGAATTTTAGACTATTGTAAGAACAACTTAAGCGTAACACAATTTAAACAATCAATTGGTAAGAACAAATTGAAAAATACTTACTTGTTTTAACTTGATATATTTCAAGAAAAATCCACCGGTCTTCTAGCGGTTATCCACCGATCTTCTAGCGTAAATTTTTTTTGTTTGTATGTAGGTGAGATAGGGAGAATGAGGAGGGTGGAAGAAATGATTCGGGGAGGAGGGATTTTATAGAGAGAAAAGTGAGAGAGAAAGAGAAGAACCGTGAGTGAACAGCAGGGAGGGGGAGGGGGGAATGACACGTGGGGGTGGGGGGGTAGGGTGGTAATGACACGTGGGGGAAGAGGGGGTTCACGGGTGGGGGAAAGGGGGTTCACGGGTGGGGGAAAAGGACATAGGGTGGGGGCCACGGGGTGGGGGGCAAGGGGGTGGGGGGCAAGGGGGGTGACGGGTGGGGGGTGGGGTCACGGAAGGCAATAATGCCAACCGCATGTAGGAGTTGCGGTTGGGCATTATTGCCACCATTTTCTCACGAGTTTTTCATTTTCTCGTGATATTTTCATGAATTTATCATAGTATTTTCGTCCTTTTTTGTCCCTTTTCGTCCTTTTTTGGCCCACGTGGCCAACCGCTGGTAAGACCAGCGGTTCGGTGGAGAAATTTGTTATTTCTCCACCGGTGGGTGTGGATCGGCCCCCATATATATATATATATATATATATATATATATATATATATATATATATATATGAGCTGATCCATTGCTCGCGCTAGTAAATGAAGTTAAGTTGCAAGCGCGATCTGACCGTCCATCCTGAAAGATGGACGGCCCAAATCACGCCTTTTTCGAAAACTATCAGTCGTCCGCGACATAGTGTCGCGGACGGACTTTTTTACCTTTTTGCCCCTCCACCCGTCCGCTACACTGTATCGCGGACGGTCCAAATCTTTTTTTTACGTTTTTTTTAAGTTCGTCCGCTACATAATGTAGCAGACATTTTTTTGACAATTTCTGACACACTCTCTTTCCTCTCTCTCTCTCTCTCTCTCTCTCATCAATTTATGACACTTTCTCTCTCCTTTCTCTCTCTTTCTCTCACCATGATTTCTTTTATGGGTTCTGGATGTAGCACAAATTTTCATAGCATGGATCTTGTTCAGCCGCGAAGAAGAGACGTCGAAGAGCAGCGCCGGAGCATTCAGGCTCGAAGAAAAGGCATTCAAGTAACAGTGCTACTGCCTCACGGCAGTGTCCCTTTGTTCATTTCTCCCTCACACACGCACACATGCACTCTCACGCAAGGCAGCAAGCTGATGCTACTCCCCTCTCCTTTTTTCACACACAGGTGCACTAATCCCCTCGCCCTTACCTCCTCACGGTAGCCATGGCTACTTACCCACGAACCCATCACTGTATCTCATTAGAGCCCGTTTAACCCTCTCTTTCTTACTTTGTTTCTGCAAACTTTTATCATTTAGGTAACCATACAAACAAAAAACATTATCTGAAGAAAAAATGTTTCCAAAAGGCCAAATTCACAAAGACAAAGCAGAACATGAGAGAAAGGACAGAACAAATGTTTTCCAGAACTTTTATCCCATCTGTGCACTACCGAGACAAAGCAGAACATGAGAGAAAGGACAGAGAAAGAAAAAGAAATATGTCAACTCGTCCGCTACATTATGTAGCGGACGAACTTAAAAAAACGTAAAAAAAAAGATTTGGACCGTCCGCGATACAGTGTAGCGGACGGGTGGAGGGGCAAAAAGGTAAAAAGTCCGTCCGCGACACTATGTCGCGGACGACTGACAGTTTTTGAAAAAGGCGCGATCTAGGCCGTCCATCTTTCAGGATGGACGGTCAGATCGCGCTTGCAACTTAACTCCATTTGCTAGCGCGAGCAATTGATCTCATATATATATATATATATATATATATATATATATATATATATATATATATATATATTCAGCAATTCGTATTTTGACTTTGATCAAATTAGCTTTGGGGTTTTTTCATAGTTTCAAAAAGTTTTGGGTGAACTTTGAAAGAATACCAAAAGTTAGATGAACCTTGTGGTAAATTGCCACTTTAGGGTGTTGATCCAAATGGATGTAAAAAATTGATGCCAAGAAAAGTGAGTTCGTACCTACGTGGAGGTGCCACAAAGGCTGCAGTCCATGTCAGCTTCCAAGTATGCAAAGTGAGAGACAACAAGGACGGAGTAAGGGCAGAGAGCAAGGCTTCCCATACAGGCTGTGAGGAGTGGCTATGCTGCGAAGGCAAGGCTGAGACGAACAGGGCCGGCAGTCGACTGTTCGAGTCGGGGTCCAATGTCACGATCCAAAGTTATGTCCAGTTTTGTGTTTCTCTCTCTAGAATCCAAAAGCTCTCAAATTCTAGAGTGAGAAAGTGATAAATGAGCAAAAGTTACCTTTTGAGTCATAAAGTTCACTATTTATAGGAAACAGTATGCTTATGTCACAAAGTGCCACATGTCATCCCCTGGGAATGACACGTCACCAGGGGGTCCCAAAATATCGGTTCACCATTGGACTGTCGGTTCCCAAATTAGCGTTGCCTACCCCGCACAGCGTCGCTCTACCTGTCTGAGAAGACTGACCACACCGCAGTAGCATGATCAGAGTAAGCCTGTTGCCCCAGCCACCGATCCAAGCCTTTACTGAATTCCATAAGATGCATCAAGAGACGCGTTGAGAACCTGACAGTAGTGAGGGTTGCCCCTATAGCCAACTACCAGGAGGACTAGGCGCGATGCCCTCCGAGGACCTGCTCCCATCCCGGAGTGACCCGGGGGTCATTGCCCTGGTGGTGTCGACGATCAATGGTAACATGAGTGGACATGCTCGCAGCTCAGTGCTCAGAGTCCGCTGCGAGGGGTCCTCGTGTCGAAGCTCCCTGTGATTGTGACGGCGATGGCTTTAAGGTTGTGAGCCCATCCCATGATGGTGATGACTATAAGGTTGTGAGTCCATCCCGTTGCGAGGGGTCCTCATGTCGGAGCCCCCTGTGATTGTGACGGCGATGGCTTTAAGGTTGTGAGCCCATCCCGTGGGGTGATGACTATAAGGTTGTGAGTCCATCCCGCTGTAAGGGCTAGAGCCCCCATGATTGTGACAATGATGGCTTTAAGTTTGTGAGCCCATCTCGTGGCGGCGATGACTATAAGGTTGTGTGTCCATCCCGCTGTGAGGGCCGAAGCCCCCATGATTGTGACGGCGATGGCTTTAAGGTTATGAGCCCATCCCGTGGCGGCGATGACTATAAGGTTGTGAGTCCATCCCGCTGCAAGGGCCGGAGCCCCCCCCCCCCATGATTGTGACGGTGATGGCTTTAAGGTTGTGAGCCCATCCCGTGGTGGCGATGACTATAAGGTTATGGGTCCATCCCGCTGCGAGGGTCGGAGCCCCCCATGATTGTGACGGCGATGACTTTAAAATTGTGAGCCCATCTCGTGGCGGCGATGACTATAAGGTTGTGAGTCCATCCCGCTGTGAGGGTCAGAGCCCCCCATGATTGTGACGGCGATGGCTTTAAGGTTGTGAGCCCATCTCGTGCCGGGGATGACTATAAGGTTGTGAGTCCTTCCCGCTGCAAGGGCCAGAGCCCCCCCCCCCATGATTTGACGGTGATGGCTTTAAGGTTGTGAGCCCATCCCATAGTGGCGATGACTATAAGGTTGTGAGTACATCCCGCTGCGAGGGCCGAAGCCCCCCCCCCCCCAATGATTGTGACGGCGATGACTTTAAGGTTGTGAGCCTATCCCGTGGTGGTGATGACTATAAGGTTGTGAGTTCATCCCGCTGCGAGGGCCGGAGCCACCCATGATTGTGACGGCGATGGCTTTAAGGTTGTGAGCCCATCCCGTGGCGGCAATGACTATAAGGTTGTGAGTCCATCCCACTACAAGGGCTGGAGCGCCCCCCCCAATGAGTATGACGGTGATGGCTTTAAGGTTGTGAGCCCATCCCATGGCGGCGATGACTTTAAGGTTGTGATTTCATCCCGCTGCGAGGGCTAGAGCCCTCTATGATTGTGACGATGATGGATTTAAGGTTGTGAGCCCATCCCGTGGCGGCGATGACTATAAGGTTATGAGTTCATCCCGCTGCGAGGGGTCCTCATGCCGAAGCACTACAGACGGAGCCCCCCAAAAGCATGTAACATAATTGTGGCGCACGGGCGCGATGCCAACGACATGAGACAATGCCTGTTGTCAGGGCACGTATCATGGAAGTGGCTCATGGGCGTGGTACCTACAGCACGAGACATTAATTGTGGTGCATGGGCGCGATGCCAAAGGCATGAGAGAATACCTGATGCCAAGGCACATGTCATTAAAGTGGTGCACGGGTAGGGAGACGAGCGTCGTAGAGACAACACTTTGTGCCTGGGCCCGTGTCATGAGAATGGCGCACGGTCGCGATGACGAACATCGCGGAGCAATACTTGGTGTCGGGGTCACGTATCATGAGAATGGTACACGATCATGGCGACGAACGTCACGGAGCAATACTTGGTGCCGGGGGCACATATCATGAGAATGACGCACGGTCGTGGTGACGAACGTCGCGGAGCAATACTTGGTGCCGGGGGCACGTATCATGATAATAGCTCATGGTCGTGGCGACGAACATTGCGAAGCAATACTTGGTGTCGGGGCACATGTTATGAAAGTGGTGCGGCGACGAACATCGCGAAGCCATACTTGGTGTCGGGACACGTATCATGATGATGGCGCACGGGAGCGGTGACGAACGTTGCGGAGCCAGCGCACGGGTACGCGTCGGGTGTCCTGAAGACAGTATTTGAGCTGAGTGTACCTGTCATAACAAGATAATGAATGCAACATGTAGTAATGACAAAGTCGGGAGTGATGGTATGCGATCGTCAGCGGCAGGTCATTCGGTGATAGTGCACAACTTTGGGCGATGGGCATCATGAGAGCGGTATGCGGTCACAGACGAAGGACATCACGAGGTTGATGCACGAAGGATGTTGTGAGTTTGATACACGACGGACGTCGCGAGGTTGATGGATGACGGACGTCATGAGGTTGGTGCACGACGGAGGTCACAAGGTTAATGCACGACGAACGTCGTGAGGTTGATGTACAAACGTCCGTAAACATCACGGAGGTGCAAAGATTCGAGAAAACAAGTGCGTGCGGGAGGGGAGGCCATAGGCCAAGAATTAGAGGAAGGCCAAGGCCACCACCCTTGAGGAGGCCGTGGCTGACCCTAGGGGGTGGCCAAGGCCAAAGGCCAACTCCCATGGAGGGAGGCGAAGGCCACTCCCCTCTTAGGTGAACTTTAGGCACGCCGACGGTAGGTGTTTTGATGAGTAATGATGAATCTGAAAGTTGCGTTACGATGAGTGTGTCGACGCGAGTCGTATCTATGTGACGATCAAGATGTCAAAATCACATACGAAGCAAAAAAGTGTGAAAAGGAGTATGCGCGAAGGGGGAACCACCAGGGGAAAGTGGCCGAGGCCAACCCCTCATAGAGGCCGAGGCCGACCCCCTGGGGTTGGCCAAGGCCAAATGGCCAACTTCCATTTTTGGAGCCCAAGGCCACTTCCCCTTTTGGCGAACTTCAGGCACGCCAACAGCAGGTGTTTTGATGAGCGATGACAAATCCAGAAGTTGCGTCGTGACGAGCATGTTGCCAAGAATCATACCCACATGACGAACAACGCGTCGAAGTTAGATAAAGAGCATACGGAGAGAACAAAATGCAAAAGGGACTCTGCGTGAAAAGTGAAGAACTGGGGGGGGAAGGCGAAGGCCAATCCCCTATGGGAGGCCGAGGCCGACCCCATGGCCTTGGGTGAGGCCGAGGCCAACCCCATGGGGTTGGCCAAGGTCTTTGCCTCTTGACCCCGTCTTTTCGGTTGCGCCATCGGTCAACATTTTTTATGAAAAGGTGTTCGGGTGGTCTTGGTGCGATGGTCGTGCTACCGTGAAATAAGTTGTCTAAGTCGCGCGCCTTGTAGTAAAAAATGTACGTGACTTGAGCGTGCGCGCGCTGACTGGTTTGATGCGTTAGAAATTTGACTGTTGAATCTGTTGATGTGTTTGCACAAAGCGGGACCCCTAGTGGGCCCTTGGGTATGACCAGAATGGGTTGGGAACAAAAATCCAGCCATCCCATATCTTCTTCTTCTGCTATGTACACACACACACATATATATATATATATACACCAAATTCTAGGGACTGTATGGTAAGCTTTAATTAGCAATATCTCATTCGTTACTTATCTAATTGACACGTTCTTTTACTTTTTGAAAACCTTGTTATGTCTACCTCAACCTTTCAGTTTTAAGTTTTCTTAGAATCTTACGTTTGCATATCAAAAAATAATCTTATAGTCATTGCCCAGTAGAAGTCCAGAATTTTTCGATTTTTGGTAGTTACTTCAAATTGTCATAGAATCTTCATTACTTACTTGATCTTAGCAATTTTTATATTTCTTGAAACTTTATAAAGTCTTCTTTAACTTTATAGTTCTGAATTTTTTGAGATTCATTATATTTCTACTTTAAAATAACTATTCAACAAAACTAGTATGCATAGAGGTGTTGTATCTGTCGGCCACTTCGATTTGCTATATTTAAAGAAAATTCATTACTCATCCTTATAGTCTATTTTGACTTTGTAATGTTGATTTTCTAAGATTCGTTATAATTCTACTTCAAAACAGCCATCTCATAAAATTAGTCTTCTCATAGGTATGTTGTTTCAGGCATCCACTTCAATTTGATATAGAATCTTCATTACTCATATTTTTAGTCATCCTTATATTTCTAGAGACCTCATAAAGTTTACTTTAACTTTGTAGTTTTGATTTTTCTGAGATTCATTATATTTCTACTTGAAAATAATTACTAAACAAAAACGGTTTCCGCAATGATATGTTGTTTCAAAAATTTCATACTAGTCCAATTCGATTTTCTCTGGACCAATCGTTTCTTCTTTGTTTTAAATAAACTTGTACGTTATGAAAATCCTCCACAACTTTCAAATTTTGTGTTTTATCATAATAATTTCAATTCTTGGTCAAAATTGTCTTTAAAAAATGTTGGTTAGGGCTGAAATTTGTTGTTCTTAGACTGCATATTACCTCCCTTCGCCTTCCTAAATAATATCCATTGTCAATCGGTTTTCTATGATCCTTAATAATATGAAATCTTGATAAGCCTTCTTTGACTCTCATATTTTGAGTTTGACTAGGCACTATATATAAGATATGCTTCATGGGTTAGTTAAATTGGGTGAGTTGAAAGAAGCTTGGCAACTGTGGATGAAATGCCTGAGAAAGACATGGTGAGTTGGACACAATCTTGGACTGGCATGTAATGGACCATTAGATTCAGTGTCTGGTCTGTTTAAGGATTTATCTAACAGGAATTCATTATCCTAATAAACGATGCCTTCGGGAAATAGTAAAGTTGGGACTATGGAGATGAAAAAGAATGGCCTTGATAGTCTGTTAGTCAGATTTAACATGTGACACATGCGTCGGATATTGGATCGAGGAAATGTGTCAGCGTCGAGTAATTACTCTTGTCATGTCCCTCTGTATACCCTACTTCCCATTATATGTATATGTATACATGATTTTTACCAAATAGAAGCTTTAAAGTCTTTTGATATGCTACTGCTTTCGTGTTAACTTCTATGAGGAGAAAATGAAATAAAAGTGCCATGGGATGCTTATATTCTTAGATGTTTTAAATTTGGTTTACGTTGAATGAGACAGGGATTTAAATTTGGTTGTTGTGCCTTCATATCCAACGAGAAAAAGTTGAATTTCGGGCCCTAGTCAACATGGTCGCCCCTACTTCCACGAGATACTTATCCCGAGGTGGATGAGAGATTTCGGGCCCTAGCCAAAGGAGCTATGTGCACTGACCGCAACATACCAAAGTAGTAGTTTAAACTATGATAGTTGTATGGTGAATCTTTTGATTTCATGCTTCAGTTGTGAGAACTATTTGTGCAAGTACACTATATATATATATATATATATATATATATGTATATGGAAAAGCGTATATGTTGCTAGCTGTAAGCAAGTTGCCTAAGGCTAGCGACAGAAACTACGTAGTTTTGGTCGTTTTTTACAAGTCTTATTTTCTGTTTTTTTCCTCTTACCCCGTCATTCTCTCGCTCTCATCGTATGAGCTGATTCTACCCACACCACACAGTCCCCATCACCAGTAATGTCGCCGGCCAGCCTCTACACCGATAACCCACCAAACTAACCATCAAAAACTAATAACCCACTACTGCCAACCCTCTATGTTCCCATGACATCAAAGATTCAGCCATTGTCGCCTCGCCAAATCGCCGATCTCCGTCGTCTGGCAACCAATGTCCTGTCTCCACCCTCCACCTTCAATCTCCGACCCGTGCCCTCTAACCAGCATCGCCAACATTTCCCACAAGAACCATGGATCAAAATCATATGGGTATTTAAACACCCATTATGTTGTGCCTACATTTCTACTACTTGATTTGTATAAAAGTCGAATTAAGTTTTATGAATTTCAGAGGATGGAACCGTGTTGAACCAGATTGTCGTTAATAAGATGGCTATGGTCGTGGCCATCGGCGGCAAGTGGGGTGACTGTGGTATGTGGCTAATCGATAGTGAGGTGGGTGTTCAATCTGTAGTGGAGTGAGGTGGCGATGGAGGGTGTAGGGTGGGTTTATGGCTATAGCTGTGGTCGTCGGTGGTAGGGTGAGGCAACCGATATAGATTACAATCGATGGTAAGGTGGGTGTTTGATTGGAGGCTAGACAGTGAAGATCTGGTGTGTGTGTGTGTGAGAGAGAGAGAGAGTGGTACAGAAACTGGAGAGAAAGGTGGAGTTCGAGACCTGTGATTACGGCTAACGTTAATTTGTCAAAGGAAGAGAACAAAAGCAAAAACAGAGAGTCAAAACTACGTAGCCTTAGGCAACTTGCCTAAGGCATATATGTGTGTTTGTGTGTGTGCAGACAACTTCAGCTAAGTTACCAGAGCACTCTGGGTGTCCATCCTTTAATGATGGACAGACTAGATCAAGTTTTATTTATTTATTTTTAAAAAGTCATCTATTACATTATATAGCAGACGGTCATTTTGACCAAAATGCCCCCACGCAACTGTCCTTTTGTGGAATAGTGCCCGTCCACTACATTATGTAGCGGATGACTTTTTGACTTGACGTGTTGTTAGCTAAAAGTCGCCCGCTACATATGTATCGGATGACTTTTGGCTGACAACAGGTCAAGTCTATCCTCTCATTGTCCGTTACATTATCTCGCGGACCGTGAGGTATATATATATATATATATATATATATATATATATATATATATATATATATATATATAAACTTGCTCATCAGCCCTTCTTTCCTTTTCCAACATCTTTAATATCCTAAGCTCCACTTGCCTCTATTTTCAGCTCCCATCCCCTCCAAGTTCCAAGCTTTAAGAAAGTAAGCTCCAAGCTTCAATCAAGGAAGGTAAGTCTGTGTTCTCAAAGGTTTATTGGTGTATATGGGGCTAATTTTGGATGTTTATATTTTTATGGGTAGCATGGTGAAGTTTATATGTCTTAATGGATACCATAGTCAAGTTCATATAATTTTTTTGAGATTATATTTATTATATTTGGCATGCTAAATCAGTGTACACATTTTTAAATTTTAATTTGTTGGATGTTTGAATTAGTTATAATTTTGTAATTAATTTGCATGCCTAAAAATGTTACGATTTGATATTTAACCAGAATTTACTTCTACGTTGATCTTATTTCACAATATCTGATTTTGTGTCAAGCTCGAACACACCAGTAGATGTTAGTGACCCTTTATCTAGGGTGAACGTTTTACACATTGAAAGAAGCCGAAGAATGTATTTGAGCATATTCATTGATGGTTAGTTTTGGATTTAGAATTAAGATAACTAGAACAAGTGTCATAACAAATATAGATGTGTGTGTGTGTGTGTGTGTGTGTTCACGGTTATAATGCGTCATAGGAGTAGAAAACCATTGCAAAATGAGAAACATGTGGGTAATGGTGATAGTGATGATGAAGTGGGATATTCATCTCAAAGATGGGACTTCTTTGCACGCACGGATTGCAAAGTTAAGATGTTCGTAAGCCATAAACCCAAATAAGAACATTGGCTTATTAGCAAGTCAGAATTGACGCATAATCACCCGTTACTAACGCCTTCAAAAGTGAGTCAGATGCATCAACACAAGAAGATGAGCAATGTCACAACGAGCCTGATTCACACAATGAATAATGTGCAGAGAGGAACTACCAACATTTTTCTTGCTAAACAGGCTAGGGGCATTCAAAAATCTGAATTTCAACATGACAAATGTTTGTAAGGCGGTCCAACCACAATGAGGAGCTGCGTTTGACATCAATGATTCTCAATCCACAATGAGCCTATTGAAGCGGGATACAAATGGAGGAGGGTGTTTGACATCAATGATTCTCAATCCACAATGAGCCTATTGAAGCGGGATACAAATGGAGGACCGACAGTTTACTTACGGGTTTAATCTTGACGACGAGCACCGAGTTACCACCATTTTTTGGGTCAATGGTCATTCTAGACATGCTTATCAACATTTTGGGGATGTTACGACTTTCGACACCACCTACCGTGTGAACAAGTATTCGATGCCTTTCGCTCCTTTCACAAACGTTCATCGTCATTATCACTCCATCCTGTTTGGGTTCGCATTGTCAAGCGATGAGAGCGAAAAATCATTTTTATGGTTGTTTAAGACGTGGTTGGAAGCCATGAACAACAAAGCACCCAAAGTTATCATCATCGATTAAGATTTGGTAATGAAGAAGATTATTGCTGTCATCTTCCCAAAAACTCGATGCAATTTGTGCACTTAGCACATAAGAAATAAATATCTTGAACGTCTGCATCACGTGTATGTAAATTATCTAGATTTTAAACAAGATTTTTGACAGGTGCGTTAACAAGTCGTTAACGATTAAGGAGTTTAAAGAGAGGTGGGAAAAACTTGTTGAGGATTTCTTATTGTAAGACCACGAGTGACTCCAACACTTGTATGAGTTCAAAGAACAAGTGATTGGTGTTTATACAATAAGGTATTTTTCTGCGAGCATGAAAATGACGGACATGAGTAAATCTATGAATGCCCTGTTAGATAGCTTTGTAGGTACAACTACAAATTTGAAGAGTTTTGTCATAAATGTCTAAAAAGATGTCACGACCCGAACCCACGGGTGAGCTCGTGAACTAGGTCCGTGACTGGCCGCAGGCCCATTGGGCTCCCACCAAGGGCTGTGACAGGCCATACTCACTAAAAGCAACACAACTATAGTAAAAACTGAATCTTATACAACTCTAAAAGTAAAAACTTCAGTTATAATCTTAATACAAATAGACATTTATAAATTACTATAAAATTGTATCTAAAGGCAACAACCACGCTACTTGAAACCCAACCACAACTCCATATAAAATTACATGTCCAAACTCATTACAACCCTTCTTACAATAATACCTAGGGTAGGATTCAACGTCATCTAATGTAGTCTATGGAGCTCCACTCTAATTTCTAATCCCACACTCGTCATCCTTATCTTACTCTTTAGCCTGAAATGATAAGCAAGGAATGAGTTTTCACGTGCTCAGTAAGTAACCAGTGATTCAACTAGCTGGACCATAGCACGTAAAAATAATAACTCAGTTTACAATATATCAATTTTACGAGATAAAATCACGAAGTAAATAATCACTTCTATAACAAAGCATTCTATAAAACGTAATAGAATAAAGGGAAAAATCTGAGGGCATGAAAATCAGTTAACATAAAAATGTCATCACCAAACTGTCTCAACCAAACATCGGCCCAAACGATATGCTGCAATCAACATTTAGTCCCACTGACTTGGACCCGTCAGCGTACATCGTCCCACTGACTTGGACCTGGAATCAAGTCTAGGGATAATAATCATGGTGGACGCAGGGGCGACCACTTAAAGTAGTAATGCACATTACGTCAACATACAACTCTTCGTTGACCAGGGTCCACAATCTAACTTTCTCCCGTTAGATATGGGGCACAGTAATTGAGTAAGTAAAAACCACCTTTCCATTTATCACAATACAATCCTTCAATCACGGATGGTCCAACCATCTCACAACATATCAATAGTTTTTCGAAACATTTAATAATCACAATAGATCAATACCCAAACATCGCATTTGCACCAAGTGCTTCAAATCCAAAATCCAATATAACTTCAAACAAAATATCTTCCTATATGCCGGTCTGTTTTTTAACAAGAAAATAAGTATCACTATAAACCTTTGACAAAATTGTTTTCTCCAAGGCAAAAGCAGGTAAACATAGTCAAAATAGTTCGTGATTGATAAATATTGCTTATCAAAAATAAATAACATGTATGCTTTTATAAAAACACTAGTTGAATCAGCAAATCACTTACAAAATCGTTAACCGAATCCGAAAGTTTTTCTCTTAATTTGTTCTCAGTTGCCTTCTACCATATCTGAACAAACAAACTAGCAGAAAATCAATTCCAGACACTCAACTATGCGTTTTCACTCGGTTTGCCACCGGTGTGAAAAATTACCACAACACTCCCTGGACTTGGTAAAATTACCCAAACACCCCTTCTCATATCTAAAACATCAAAACATTCTTCTCTTGAGTAAAATCATCAAAATATCCTTATCGTAAGTTAGTTTATGTAGAAATACCTTTTAGACATAAAATTACAAAAATATCTCATGCGGATGATAAATTACTAAAATATCCCCTGGGAGTTCCCGGCACCAAAAAAATCCCAAATACATCTTGAAACATTATTTTAAGCATCCTGAAGTCATTTTGGGACTAAAAAGTATTTTAAAAGGATTTCGCCCGAAAATTCTAAACCAGTGCCCGGACCAAGCACTCAGAAGTCAGTTCTTCTAAAATATACCTATCAGCCTCAGAATGGCACAAAATTTTATAAAATGAACATCTCAGTAAATCAAGATTTTCTTAAAATGTTCATATTAAAATAGCTTGTTTTGCTATGCTAAATAATTAGATAATTCTTTTTATCGATATCCTAATTTAGCATCCTTCACAGACACCGAAAAATCCCAAAAATTTCAGAGCGTACGTCTCGTAAAAATATTAGGGGTTACTGTTTTTGACTTTATCAAATTCTAACCCAAACCATTTATAAAAATTCATGAAAAAAACTGCCAAATTAATTCCCTACTTTTAGTGACAAAATAGTTACTATTCACATTAATACACCAATTATTTCACCTAACCTACACACACTCATCTTCTACCTTCTTCCCGGCCGAGACCCATTTTCACACACAATTAATTAACATACACTCACACTAATATACACACTAGTACACATAAACACACCACAACACCTAAACCCCACACACTAATGCACCTAAAACCCACACATGCACCAACTGAAATTCTTCAAACACACACATCATATGCAACAACACAGCACCAGCCCCCCTCTTGCTGTTGCTGCCCCCTTCCTTTCACCCTTTTCACGCACATACAAAAATCCTCACACACTCATAAACGCACACAATCCCCCCTACATCCTTCTCTTCCTCAGCACCACTCCCACACACTTTTGCACCAAGAAACCAACCCAAAATGCACAGCAACATGCTGCTTTGGCAGTAGTGTTTGTCCCTCTTCCCACGTGCACACACGCATCACATAACACGGCCTTAATATCACCCATATGGCAGCCCCTACACACCTCTAAAACACAGAAATTCACATACATATACACAACTTAACCACACACCATATACACCTTAATTACACCCTCACACACCTCTCAAACCCATGTTAAAACCAAGTCGAATTTACAACTTAACTGTTCAACCTGGTATCTAACCAAAAGCATGCTAAAGAGAAGAAGAAGCCCACCAGATATAAGAACCAATCCCAAACCCCATATATTTTCCATGTGGGACTTGACACCCTCCCTCACGCGAAGCGTGGGAATAAGAAGTGCTCTTCTTAAATAAGTGGTAGTCACGCTGGATTGAATGGGACGGGATGGGCTAGCTCTGATACCATGTTAAACCTGATGTCTAACCCAAAAACATGCTCAAGAGAAGAAGAAGCCCACCAATTATAAGAACTAATCTCAAATTCCATGTATTGTCGATGTAGGACTTGACATTAACAATAGAAAATTAAAGTGTAGAAATAGCCTTAAAGCTACCTTTAATAGGCTGAATTTTCAACTTCTATTTTTGTTTCCCTTTTCTTAATTTTGCTGCCTTCCTTCTCTCCTCTTCTTCTTATTTCTCTTCTCCTCTCCTTTGTTTCTATTCTTCTTTCTTCCTGATGTTTCTTCTTTTTTTTCTTTCCTGAAATCCCCTTCCTTTCTTTTTCTTTTTAGTTTATTCCCTTTTTATTCCTTTAAAACTTATCTACCCAATACTTTATACTATAATTACGCTAGTAATCACTTAAGTAGTAGGAGGTGGCCACATTAAAAGAACTTTATCTAAAATTTTGACACATTGGTGCCCACTTTTCAAAATTATAAATTGGCCCCCAAACTTTGTGTAATTACATTTAGGCCCAAAAGTTTTCAAAATTATAAAATGACCCCAAAAGTTTTTGGAATTACATTTTTATCTCAAAATTCTTTTAAGCTTCCATACGCTACTACTACCTGAGCATTACTCAAAATTAATGCCCATTTATTTTTTAGGTTGTGGATAATTATTTTAAACAATTCGAAAAGTGCGGGGTGTTAAATTCGCCCAACTTATAAAAATTTTGTCCTTGAAATTTGATCTCGGATCTCATATTACTTGGAACGTCTAAGCATTACGCTTTCGTCGCGCACTCCAATGTCTCAAACCAAATGACTTCGAACTATTACCGAATCCATCACAAGGAAATGTGTTACCTTAAGCTGACACAAATATTATGATTTTACTACACACGCATGTATCGCACCTCTACTAAAGTTTAAGACTCAAGTTTTCACATCACTTACCAAAAGTTTGTAGTCTTATCCCTCAATCATCTTCTTTGGTTAATGCTTAAATAAAGTTTTCAAATCTAAAGGCAAGTATTTTGGGTTTTTCATATTGCGTACTCGGCCAAAATCTCAACCTTATACTGAAACCTTAAACAAATTCTCAAACCTAATCTGTGCTCCCAAAGTTTAATCTAAATCACTGATTATCTTAGGCTTAAAAGTCTATAGAATCTCATACCTAAATCATATACTGCTATTGACCTTCGTTAAAACTAAGACCATAGGCATATGATATCAGAAGGCATATGATATCAGATCAAAGCAAATCACAATGAAGTTTCCATCTTGTTAACCTTTTGAAATCATGATGTAAAATTGAACTATCAAGATTAGTATTGCCTATGATTCAGTGCACCGTAACGAATGGAAAAGGGTTCTTTGAAACACACATGAATAGTGTAAACATATCCCTAAGACCTAACTCCACCACTGTTATCAAGGAATCTTACTTTAAATCTAGTGGACACTTCATCAATGTGCCAACCACTATCGTAATGTGGTCTCTAACTGCTTGCTTAACCATTTAACAAAGCTAGGAGATACGGCCAGATGCATGGCGCCAAAATCAATAGTACTTTCTAAAAAATGGAAGGAACATAGAATGCACTCGTTACCACTGAATCGGATGTCTGCGCATTCTACGAGGTCATTGCAGGAACTCTTATTGTTGTCCGGGGTTTTGTTGCATCATCCCTTAGTTGACTTGGTGATCTGGTTTTAGGGCAATTCCTTATGAAAGCAAGATCGTATTGTTGGGATACTCGTATCGCCCTAGAGGATGGATTCATTAACGTCATTGGGTCAGGCTTCTAGGGTTGCCCGGTCGACGGCATTTTCGGGGATGGAGAGGAATTTCCCTTTTCCATAGTAGGCTCGGTAGGGGCTTCTTGGCTAGACATCCTACAGCTAAAATGAAAAGAAAGGCCGTCAAATAAAAGACGTAATATATTCCACTTAAGAAAATGAACAAGTACACGGCTCTCAAACCCTTATTAAATAAACCCTAGTCCCCAATACTCTTAATGATCACATCTACTTCGAAAGGATAGCCTAGACAATATTTTATAGTGCCTTAAAGGTCTATCGTACCATGCTCTGACAAGTCTATAGAATCAGATACCTAAGCTCTAAATACCGCAAGATCGTATTGCTCTAATACCATTCTTGTCACGACCCGAACCCACGGGTGAGGCCGTGAACCAGGTTCGTGACAGACTGCAGGCCTATTAGGCTCCTACCAAGGGCTCTGCCAAGCCTTACTCACTAAAAGCAACACAACTATAGCAAGAAATGAATCTTATACAACTCTAAAAGTAAAAACTTCAGTTCTAATCTTAATACAAATAGACATTTATCAATTATTATGAAATTTTCTCTAAAGGCAACAACCATACTACTTGAAACCCAACCACAACTCCATATATAATTACATGTCCAAACTCATTACAATCCTTCTTACAAAAATACCTAGGGTAGGATTCAACGTCATCTAGTGTAGTCTATGGAGCTCCACTCTAATTCTAATCCCACACTCGTCATCTTTGTCTTACTCTTTAGCCTGAAATGATAAGTAAGGAATGAGTTTTCACGTGCTCAGTAAGTAACCAATGATTCAACTAACTGGACCATAGCACGTCATAATAACTCAGTTTACAATATATCAATTTTACGAGATAAATTCACAGAGTAAATAATTACTTCTATAACAAATCATTATGTAAAACGTAATAGAATGAAGGGAACAAATCTGAGGGCATAAAAATCAATTAACTCAAAACGTTATCACCAAACTGTTCCAACCAAACACCGGCCCAAACGATATGCTGCGATCAGCACTTAGTCCCACTGACTTGGACCCATCAGCGTACATCGTCCCACTAACTTAGACCCAGAATCCCATATGGGGATAATAATCACAATGGAAGCAGGGCGACCACTTAAAGTAGTAATGCGCATTACGTCAATGTACAACTCCCCGTTGACCAGGGTCCATAATCTAATTTTCTCCCATTAGATATGGGCACATCAATCGAGTAAGCAAAAACCACTTTTTCATTTATCACAATATAATCCTTCAATTACGGATGGTCAAACCATCTCACAACATATCAATAGTTTTCTGAAACATTTCATAATCATAATAGATCAACACCCAAACATCTCATTTGCACCAAGTGCTTCATATCCAAAAATCCAATATAACTTCAAACAAAATATCATCTATATGCTGGTCCGGTTCTTAACAAGAAAATAAGCATCGCCATAAACCTTTTGACAAAATTCTTTTCTTCAAGGCAAAAGCAGCCAAAAATAGTTCATATTTGATAAACAGTGCTTATAAAAAATAAATAACATATATGCTTTAAAGAAACACTAGTTGAATCAGTAGGTTACTTACAGAACCGCTAATCTAAATCCAAAAGTTTTTCTCTTAATATGATCTCAGTTGCCTTCTAACATATCTGAACAAATTAGGAGAAAATCAATTCCAGACACTCAACTATGCGTTTTCACTCGATTCGCCACCGGTGTGAAAAATTATCAAAACACTCCCAGGACTTGGTAAAATTACCCAAACACCCCCTCTCATATCTAAAACACCAAGACACCCTTCTCGTGAATAAAATCATCAAAATATCCTTATCGTAAGTGAGTTTATGCAAAACTACCTTTTAGACTAAAATTACAAGAATACCCCCTCCGGGTGGTAAATTACCAAAATCCTCCCTGGGGGTTCCCCCGCACTGGAAAAATCTCAAATACATCTTAAAACACTATTTTAAGCATCCTAAAGTCATTTTTTGGTTAAAAAGTATTTTAAAAAATTTTGCCTGAACAATCGGAACCGATGACTGGACTGAGTGCTTAGAAGTCAGTTCGGCTAAAATATACCTATTAACCTCAGAACGACATGAAATTTTAAAAAATGGAACATCTCAATTAAGGTTTTTCTAAAATTTTCATATTAAAATAGTTTAGTTTGCTA
Source organism: Escallonia herrerae (assembly GCA_033070095.1). Taxonomy (NCBI): domain Eukaryota; kingdom Viridiplantae; phylum Streptophyta; class Magnoliopsida; order Escalloniales; family Escalloniaceae; genus Escallonia; species Escallonia herrerae. Next base: position 50,517 of record JAVXUP010003224.1, on the reverse strand, counting down.
TGCTAAATAATTCGATAATTCTTTTCATTGATAACTTAATTTAGCATTCTTCATGAACGCCGAAATTCCAAAAAATTCTAGAGCTTACGTCTTGTAAAAATATTGGGGGTTACTGTTTTGAACTTTGTCAAATTCTAATGCAAACTATTTATAAAAATTCATGAAAAATTGTCTAATTAATTCCCTACTTTTAATGACAAAAACAGTTACTATTCACATTAATACAACTATTATTTTACCTAATCTATACACACTCATCTTCTACCTTCTTCCCTACTAAGACCCATTTTCACACACAAACAATTTACATACACTCACAGTGATATACACACTAGTACACATAAACACACTACAACACCTAAAACGCACACACTAATGCACCTAAAACCCACACGTACACCAACCGAAATTCTTCAACACACACACACATCATATGCAACAACACAGCAGCAGGTCCTCCCTTGCTATTGCTGCCCCCTTCCTTTCACCCATTTCACGCACATACAAAACTCCTCACACAATCACAAACGCACATGACATCAACCCATTCCTTCCCCCTACATCCTTCTCTTCCTCATCACCACTCCCACACACTTTTGCACCAAGAAACCAACCCAATATGCACAGTAACCTGCTGCTATGGCAGCAATGTTTGCCCCTCTTTCCATGCACTCACAAAGCACATAACACAACCATAAAATCACCCATATGGTAGCCCCTACACACCTCTAAAACACAGAAATTCACAGACATATACACAGCTTAACCACACACCATATACACCTTAATTACACCCTCACACACCTCTCAAACCCATGTTAAAATCCAGCCAAAATTACAACTTAACAATAGGAAATTAAAGTGTAAAAACAACCCTAAAGCTACCTTCGAAAGGCTGAATTTTCAACTTCTATTTTTTGTTTCCCTTTTCTTGTTTTTGCTGCCTTCCTTCCCTCCTATTCTTCTTATTTATCTTCTCTATAGGATGGCAATAAGACCTTCAACTGGCGGATCCCCGCCCCGCCCCGCTCTTATAGGAGCGGGTCTTTTTGACTTTGACTGGGCCACGGGACGGGTATGATTTTTTTTCTTAAAATCCACAGCGGGTTAGGGGCGGGTATGGTATTTAGTCCAAACTGCCCCGCCCCGCCCCGCGACCCACTCCCGCCCCGATATTTAACCCTATTTATCTTTAATCCTAGCCGTCCATCTCACACCTATATAATATGTCCTTATTAATTATCATCCCCATTCCCCAACCCTAATTTCCATTTCCAATCAATCTCGCACTCTCTGCCGAAAACAAAGGTGTCGCGGCGCCACACCAACCCTAATTTTCATCTGCCGACAAAGGTGGCGCGCCACCGTCGCGCCTCCTTCTTCTTTCCTGGCCTCTCCTTTGCACAGTCGGCGACTGACCATTGACTGATCTAATGGCACCATCAGCGACTGACGCAACAGCGAGCCATTAGACATCAAGCCATCACTACCGCCTATGATGATGGTGTCGATCATCAGCAATCCGTCGTTGCCGTCGCTGCCATCTCAGTATATTGGGCTACCGTGATCTACTGCCATGATCGCTGACATCTGATCGCTGCCATCTGATTGCTGCCGTGATCTACTGTCAGTTTCAAAGGGCATAAGGACATGGCGAGGCAAGGAAGGGTTTTCTAAAACATTTTAGGGTCGGATATGGACTTGAGGGTATATAACCCGGTGCGGGGCGGGGTGGGATTTCAAGGGTAGCGGGGCAGGTGCGGATCTTATAAGATCCGCATCCGACCCGCCCCATTTCCATCCCTACTTCTCTTCTCCTCTCCTCTCCTCTCCTCTCCTCTATTTCTATTCTTCTTTCTTTATGTTGTTTCTTCTTTTCTTTTTTTTTTTTCTTTCCCAAAATCGCCCTCCTTTCTTTATCTTTTTAGTTTATTCCCCCTTTATTCCTCCACCCAATACTTTATACTATAACTACACTAGTAATCACTTAAGTAGTAGGAGGTGGCCACATTAAAAGAACATTGTCTAAAATTTTGACACATTGGTGCCCACTTTTCAAAATTATAAATTGTCCCCCCAAACTTTGTGTCATTACATTTAGGCCCAAACTTTTTTAAAATTACAAAATAATCCCAAAAGTGTTTGGAATTACAGTTTTATCTCAAAATTCTTTTAAGCTTCCATACGCTACTACTACCGGAGCATTACTCAACCCCATTTAATTTTTGGGTCATGGATAATTATTTTAAACAACTCGAAGGAAAGTACACCTAGTGCAGTGGGCAAGAGGCAAGAACTACCAGCCCAGGGGTGTAATTGATCAGTAGAGAGCATTCGAGCTTGTAAGTTTCCTATTGAATTTCATGTAGCATTCAATCTCATAAGTTTCCTATTTAATTTCATGTAGTGTTTAAATTTACTTATAATCTAACTTAATGTAGGTTGATGCCTCGCTCACCTTCTTCTAGAAACTGAATGAGCGGAAGCATATTCTAGATGCCATGGGAGCTGATCTTCACTCCCGGGCAGGCTAAGATCTTGGCACATAGTTGTGGAAATTTTGTGAGGGGCTATAAGGGACAGCCTTTGGGAGTGAGCCCGAGAATGATTTATTCCTTCGAACAGCCTTCAGGTGTGACCAAGGGAATGAGTGATCCATCGGGACAGTCTTCAGGGGTGATTGTTGGTCCTGTGGGGCAGGGATGGGTGGTGCTTGAGGACAACCTTCGAATATGAGCCAAGGAATGGCTCATTGGGACCAGTGGAGTTAACCCTCATTTGAATTACTTAGGGACCCGAACGGAATTTGACTCTCATAGCTTACATTTATTTTATTATTCTGCAGGATTTGTTTTGTACCATTCTTCACAACCTCTGTAGGCTTAAAGTACCGGCAAGGCCGAAGCTCGATATTCGGGTTAAGAAAAGTAGGCCCATACAAAATAATGACTCGGACTGCGGTGTCTATATGTTGATGTATATGGACTTCATATGTCGGTCTGAGAGCTTTAAGAAGATCAACTGGATCCAAGACGATGAAGATAACTTTAGATATAGGATAGCTTGGCAAGTTCAACAATGTAAACCAAGACAAGTTAGGGATATTGTAAATCCGGCTAAACCAAGGGTGGACAACATTGGGCATATGTTTTTTTATGTAATAAAATAGCATTTGATATGATTATTGAGCATTTCTTTCTAGCATTTGATTGTTTGATGTGATTTGAAAATGTCTAATGTTTATGGTTTGAGTACTTCTTTCTGGATGTGGTGTGTTATAGTTGAGTATCGCTTTTGAGAATGTGGGGTGCATTTTTTAGTACTTTGTGAATGGTTGAAATAGGTTGATGGTGGGTTGAAAATAAAGGCAAAATAGGTATTGAGTGTTGCTTTATTGTCCACTACATTATGTAACAGACGATAGTTCAGTGTACTAAATTATGCTCCACCATCCACTACATTATGTATTAGATGGTGGAGCAGAATGCTTGGGAACTAGAAGCCGTGATTTTTCTAAGTGTGGAAGTGTAATGTTTCTGATCCATTGTACTAGACGGTGGAGCAGAATTTTTTTTCTTTCTAAAAGCTTGGCAGTTTAGCATGGTCAGTTAACCTGGGGATATAAAACTTACCAAAAGTACCACAAATTGATCACTGCAAGAATACATTAAATTCAGATGGTAACAAACATAATTCATGAATAACCTAATGTTACATCTAAGTTGATTATTAGAATAAAAAATATTATTATAAAAAGCATAATTCAAATACAATGTCCATAGACTAAAGGTCAACTTCATCTTCTTCGGCAACATCTTTTTCCTCGTCTTGCAAACCCATTGGACTTATCCGCAGTGCCTTGTGATGGTTCCGCATTTCATAGTTGGTCATTTTGTTGCACAATGTACACTTTCTTAGCTTCTTAGATTGTGTTGCTTGTTCAATAGAGCTCCTCATCCGTGTAGATTTCTTGTGGCCTTTCAATTACGATATAATTGGATCCAAAGGCCAGATAACATTGTCTTCTTGCTCAATTGGCTCATTATCTTCTGATCCATATGTAGGAATGCCTTCAGTGTCAACTGCGTTGCTAGCTGAAGCTACTTCAAACTGATCAACAATATGGGATCTTGCTCTAGCGCTAGATCACGTAGATATTCATATCAGCCATTGTAGCTGTTGTAGCTAAAAACTGGATCGGGAACCACACCAGAAACTAGGCCTACAAAAGAAAATACGAAGTGACAGCCGGGTGGGGTTCCGGCGGGGAAACGCTCTGATGCTTAAGTCATAAATGGCTAATAATGTAGAACTCTAAAAAAGCAGTAATTGTGTGTGAAGTTGTCGATATCTGAGGGGTTAGACCCCTTTATATAGTAGTAGGAAGGAGAACCCTAGTAAAATTAGGTTTCACATAACTTCAATCAGAATCAAATTAGGATCCTAGAGGATCACATTTCAATCTTTGATAGAGGCAGAGTCCTTTTAGGATTCTGCCTGGTGGCTAATATGGCAAGTGCCTAATCAGTAATAATCTAGTTTGGACTACGTGTCATAACTGCCAACGTGTTGTCTATAGATTGGAGGCATATTATTAGCTATATCAGTAACAGAACCCTTTACGAACAAACAAGTGAACATTGTCACCAGACAATTTATACCATAGCGTCATTGATTCTTCAAAATCTCGAATTTCTAGTCCATTCTATTTTGGTAGTTTGACCGCGGAATTTCTTTGTTTCTGTATTTCTGGAATATGAGTGTGTGACTTGTTATAATTGATCCTATTGATAGTACAGAGAATGGGTCTATCATCTTCATAGAGATGGTTCTGCTTCGTCGAATATTTATTCCAGTATACAGATGCTCTAGAAAGGCAATGGTACACTGCAACCTGTTTACAACCTTAGTTCACCGTGGCAAGACGTATTTATCGTGGATTGCCTTCATATTCTTTTGAGTGAAAAATCGTAGAATGTGTTGACACAACATGCTAGAGAACCCAAACTTCTCGCAAATACATGTCACCATATCCGTCTTTGTGTCATGGTTCATGGTATACAATCTACGCATTTTCTCAGGGGCGAGGTCGTTCATCAAGGAAAAAACCTTGTATTCACATATAGATTTTTCTGCCACCTTGTTTATACTGTATCATCCCGATGTTTTCATCTCCACTTGGTATTGTATGAACATCTTCTTTGTATAGACTTTTGCACTATTCAACTCTAGCAGGATCTCAAGCAGCCTTCTTCTTCATTTGTACGTTCTTGCAAAATCCACAGCCTTTTTTTACGAATATCTGTGCAACTACTTTTTAGGCATTTACGACAAAACTCTTCAAATTCATAGATGTACCTACATAGCTATCGAATAGAGCATTCATAGATTCACTCATGCCCGTCATTACATGCCTATAGAAGAATACCTTCCGCTGTAAATGGCAACCCATTGTTATTTGAGCTCATACAAGTGTTGGAGCCACTCGTGGTCTTGCAATGAGTAATCTTCAACAGTTTTTCCCACCTCTCTTCAAATTTCTCAATCGTTAATGGCTTGTGAATGCACGTGTCAAAATCATGTTTAAAGTCCGGATTCTTTGCTTACACGTGATGTAGATGTTCTAGGTATTTGTTGCTCATGTGCCAACTGCACAAGTTATATCGAGTCTTTGGTAGACAGTAGCAATAGCCTTCTTCATTTCCAAATCTTGCTTGGTGGTGATAACTTTGGGAGCTTTGTTGTTTATGACTTCCAGTCATGTCTTAAACAACCATACAAAAGAACTTTTGCTTTCATTCCTTATCAATGCAAACCCAAACAGGATGGAGTGATAATGATGATTAATGTCCCTGAAAGGAGCAAAAAAACATTGAATACTTGTTAGTACGGTAGGTTGTGTCAAAAGTCACAACATCCCAAAAATTTTAGTAAGCATATATCGGACAACCATCGACTTAAAAAATTATGGTAACTCAATGCTCATCGTCAATATTAAACTTGTAAGTAAACTACATGTCCTCTATCATCTTCTTCAATAGGCTCATTGTGGATTGAGCATCATTGATGTCAAACGTGGCTCGTCTTTGCGTTCGAGCCACGTTACGAATGTCTATCACATTGAAATTCAGATTTTGAATTCCTCCAGTTTGTACAGCAAGAACATTAATAATGTCGGCAGGTCCTATCCGCGCATTACTCATAGTGTGAATCAGGCTCGTCGCGACTTTGCTCATTTTCTTGTGTTGATGCATCTGACTCACCTTTGAAGGCGTTACTAATGGGTGACTCTTTGCTAATTCCAAGCAGTAAAAAGTCAATGTTCTTGTTTGGGTTTATGACTTATGAATATCTTGACCTTGCAATACGTGCACGCAAAGAAGTCCGGTCTTCGGGTTGTATATCCTATTTCATCATCACTATCATCATTACCTATATGTTTCTTATTTTGCAATGGGTGTCTACTCCTATAACACTCATATAATTGTGAGCACATCTTTTTTCTTATTGATTCTAAAGCCAAAATCGACCCTCAATGAATACGATCAAAACATTCTTCGACTTCTTCCATGTTCGAAATGTTCGCCCTAGATAAGAGTCACCAGCATCTACTGGTATGCTCGAGCTTGAGACAAATTCAGACATTGTGAAACAAGACCTGCATAGAAATAACTTATGGTTAAGTATCAAATTGTAATATTTTTTAGGCACTTAAATCAATTATAAAATTATAACATCTTAAACATAACAAATAAAATTAAAAAAATGAGTACACTAATTTAGCATGCCAAATGCAATAAACATAATTTCAAAAAAAAAATATATATAAACTTTATATGGTACCCATTAAGTCATACAAGCTTCACCATACTATCCATAAAAAATATAAACATCCAAAAAGTTACATATACATTAATAAGCCTTCGAGATCATAAATTTTCCTTGCTTGAGTGAAGCTTAGAGCTTGGTTGCTTAAAGCTTGAAATTTGAAAGGCTTGAAGGAAGCTGAAAATGGAGGCAAGTGGAGCTTAAGATATTAAAGATGTTGAATAAGGAAGCAGAGCTGAAATTAGGACTTTTTTGGGTATATCTGCCTTCCAGTTTGCCAGATAATGCAGCGGACAGTAAGGGGACAAATTTTACAGGTGGCAGAAAAAGGTCGTCCGCCACATACTGTAGCAAACAAGTTTTGGCCTGATATGTTGTCAAATCAAAAGTTGTCGCTACAATAATGTAGCGGATGGGCACTGTTCCACAAAAAAGATGGGGATCTGGGAGCATTTTGGACAAAATGACCATCCGCTACATAATGTAGCGGACAACTTTTTATTTTTTTTAAAGAAACTAGATCTAGTCTGTTCATCCTTTAAGGAGTGACGGCAGATGACGTTAGCAACTATAGGTTAAGTTGTCAAATCCATTTGGTCGTCCATCTGCAATTTATGGACGATTCAGATTTGATTTTGCATTTTTTAAGTACGTCTGCTGACGATTTTTTTGATAAAAATACCCCTCACTCACGCAATTGAATGTTCAACAAAAGTGTCTATCCACTACATAATGCAGTGAACGATGCAAATTCATTTATATCATATAGGGAAGTAGGCAATTAATGATCTAGGAACAAGAGCACTGTAGCTGCCCCTTTTTTCTCTCTCTCTCTCTCTCTCTCTCTCTCGCATCTTCTTTCTCTCTGGTCTCTCTTGTCTGCCCACATAAGTGATATTGTGCATGTGTAATACAGAGGCAATTGTGGAGTCGGAGGAGTAGATGCGGCGGCAGGTAGCGAGGTTGAGTGCGGTGCAAGGCAAAGTTGAAAGCAGTGACAACAACAACTATGGCGGTGGATAGATTTGGCAACGATAAGATCTAGGTTGATTAGTTTGGTTTTGGGTTTGATTTTGACGGCAAGATCGCAGATCGACGGCGGCAATTATGGTGCTAGTCTTAGGGTTTTATATTTAAATTAATTTGTTTGGGTATAACTAGTGCCTCTAATTGTGTAGCAGATTAACTAAACCCCAAATTCGGGAATATTGTTGTAAAGGAAACCAAAACAAATTCCAGATTATGACTTTTGGGTTTTAGAATCAGAAGAAGATCACGATGTGGCCCGAACAAATAAGTGCAACTGTTTGATTGTCTCTCAATCTTGAATCAGTTCAATCACATTTTTGATATAATGATCTTGAAATTCAATGATCATAAGCGGAGTTGGTTTAAAAAATTGTCAATCATACCATAAATAAAGTGCAAATCCATTTGGGGTTGAAATAAAAATAGTAAAAGACCTAATTCGGATTTGAGAGACGTTCAGTATCTCTCGAATATAACCTTGTGTGTTGTTGTCTACATTACCATGGCTTTCCACCATTCTTGTTCGAGTTCCCGCAAGCAAAATCGCCTCCAAGTACTCTGTTTATCCATTCGTTCCGTTCCATCTTCCCTGCTCCACAGCCTCTCGTTTTCTTCTTCTTCTTGGTGGAATCCTAGGCAAGCTCAACCTATATGAATGATAGCTTCGTGAAAAGAAAAGGCAGTGCCATTTCATTCGTGAAAAGAGAAGGCTGTAGCAACCCCATCACCAGCTACATTACGTAGCGGATGGGCACTGTAACATACTGTAGCTTCCTCGAGCTTGAGGGTAATTTTTCTAAAACATGGAGTACTTAAAAGAATGCAAAAGGCATATTTGGACCCTTCCACAAATCGCAAATGAACGACCAGATGACGCCGGCAACTCATTTTAAGTTGCCTGCACGAGTAACATATCAGTTTCTCTTGTGTGTGTGTGTGTGTGTGTGTGTGTGTGTGTGTGATCCTAACTCACTCCATTCATTTTGATAGTTGCATGTTTGAAAAACTAACGTAGAGCTCAAACAAATTGAAATGGTACAAAAAAAATTGTTTCTTTTTTGAAAAAAAAAATGATGTTCTTATATTCTTAAAAACAAGAAAAAAATATGAAAAATTGGTTACCAAACAAAGAAGGGAATATACGACTCAAAGGCTCAGAGAAGCTGCGTTTCTCCTTAATTATAACTCAATTCTTGCGGCGGCTCCAAGCCTTAGCTTAATCACGAACAAGACTCCACGCATACTAGTATTTTATGCGCATGGTTTGTACAATATAGTGAATATACCATCCAGTGCAGAACTGTCATTAGCAATTTGAATACTGTCCACAGACCCTTTCGGTCACTTTGCAAAGAAAATTAATAGTGAGTGAATGGTCGTCAATTTTCATGTCAAAACAATCTTTTAGGCAAACTCCACTCACCTCCCTTCGGGTAACTCACTATCAAGGTAAATCAGTGCTTATATTATATAGATCCCTGTTGGACAATATATATTGACTAACAAAACCAAAATGAAACGAGAGGACAAAGAGAATTATAAGAGAGGAGCATTACATATTTTGTCCCTCCCGCTTATCCACTGAAAAAGATAAGAACAAAACTATTCCCTTAAGCTTCTCTCTCTCTCTCGTCCCTCCGGTTTCTACTCAACCACCTTACTACAACTACCCTAATTGTATCAATTGAAGTAATGTTAACCCATCAGCCATCAAAAGCCGCTGCCATCCTGCTAGAGCGAAGCGAAACATCGTCGCTACCATAAACATATCGCTTCTCCAGTCGGCACCAAAGCCACCAGGCATCAATATTTGGTATGTATGTGCTGCTGCCTCATATGAAACTGGTTAAGAATTGAGGCTGTCGGGGTGTGCAGTTGCATGATGGCGGTGGGGATTGATGTTTGGGGATGGTGGTGTTTTGCCGGGGAGATGAGAGGGAGAAAAGTACTAGCATTTTGTTTACCTTTGGCATGCAATCTTGAGCTCTTGGCATGAGTAGCGTTGAATTTGAGGACAATGAAGAGCGGACTTTTGAAGGAACTTTTCGACATTTAAGGCTCTTATTTGTTCAGCTTTCTCCACCAGTTCGGCCATGTATGTTTCATCAGCGATCCTCAAGAACTCGAGCTTAGGAGGGGGCGAGGACTTCCACATGTCCAGCTCTTCCTGTAGCGACAGCACTCCAAAGGGATCGGAATTATATCTGTGGAGGCGCCTGCAAGAGCGGGATAGTAAAGCCGCTATCTCCTTGTCCCTTTCCTCGTAGATAGGGTAGATAGATCTTGTTGGCTGAGGAAGAAGCTCTTCTGAGATAGCATCACCTTCTTCAGGATGCACGGTGGAAGAAGTGGGCAAGTCTGATTTATTGCTTCGGCGGGTATCATCCTTGTCTTCCTTGCAACCACACAAGATGCACAAGATCCTCGTGCCACAAAATGTTCCCATCTTTGACCTCAAATATCTCAATCTGTCGGTACAGGAATTAGAAACCACATTTCCATGAAGCAAAACGGGAGCCAATGAAGCACTACAGGATCTAAAGAGCAAAGATTAAAAACTCCAGCCAAGATAATCAAGGCGGAGGGACGAGAGTTTGGAGCACTAGCCAACAGGTACCTTCAAGGATTCTCAATATGCTAAGCCAACAACGTCTAAGCGATCAACGGATCGGGTTAAGGCAGAGATGTGGACTAAGGAAACTAAAAGGCAATCAAAGTGACTGTACATAAAAATAAATCCATGCTAAAACCTTTTCAGATCTGCTTGGTTTCGTGATACATGCAACGAATCATGTCTACAGCTCGGCAAAACGTTTTCGGACAGCAAATAACCGATGAAACCTTAAAAAGCAGATTATATCATATCGATTTAAGAACAAAGCAAGCAGACCAGTATATCGAAATCGCATCCACACGTATTGAACTCTGCCCTACTCCACTATCTAAACACATATTAGCCTAGTTGACATATAAAAGCAAAGCATCAAGCTTAAATCAATCAAAGAAATGAAATTATTTTAAATCTTATTAAGTCAACCACCAAGAGACTACTGCAATTGAAATCAATGCAAAGCTGCTATTATGATCATCGACAACCGGCATTCGATAAAGGTACGTATATGGCTATGTAGGGTTCAAACTGAGATGAGATCAGGTTTCAGGCATGAGAGCAGCAATACCTTCTTTTACCTTTCAAGTTTCCGAGTATCTTTCTTCTGGTGTAGGGTTCCTAAGTACAGTGAAAGAGCAACACAATCAAAACCCAAATACCAACATGCTTGAAACACACGGTAGAATGCTAGAAAATTACAGTGGACTAAAGGGAAAGCAAAATTGAAAGCAGTATACCTTTCGAGCCTAGAAAAAGATATAGACGCTTTTCTTTTTCCCTCTCTTGCTCTCCCTTCTCTTCTTGTTGTATAGTCTGAATCAGTCTATAGGATCATCTTCTAATACTTGCCTTAACTGTGAACTATATCAAATTTCCAAAACGCGTAAGCATACAATTTAAGATTGCATTCTTTTTTTGGTAAGATTTGTTTCCCTCACTGGGAAAAACAATCATATTACTCCGATGATATAGTGGCATCCCTGAAAATACTTTAGCGACAGTTGCCAACCGCCTGACAGCCGAGAAATGCCACAAATATGCTTTAACGACTACTTTCGTCGCTGAATGGGTGAGTGAAGGAACATACCACGTGTTCTGTGTGCAAAACAAATAGCGAATAAGTTCTGCAATTGTCCAGCGAAATCTTTGGTGATTTTATTGAATTTTTGTTACTAACAAATCTCGTACACTTTGAGCTTCACAGCTTGCTTTGGTGATAACCTTTATTTCTTTTCTTTTGGTGGTGGAGTCTATTACTTAAAGATTTGATTTAATCCATTCATGGCAAGGATCAAATTTTTATTTTGATTGCGTGCAAGGATGCAATTGCCTAAAGATAAAAATGTCTAATTTGTAACCGAAGTAAAATTTACTATCTTCTTGCTCAAAAAAGAAAAAGGACAAAAAAAGGAAACTCAAAATGAGCTAACCACGCCTGAAGTTAGGAATGTAATTTGATAGCGCAATTAAGCATTTATAACTTAATATTTTTAATTAAGTGCGTTTGATGCCACTTAACGTCGTATTACTTAAAAAATTAATTCTTACAAAAAAATAGACTAAAATTTAAAGTCAAGGTGACTTACTTAATGCTTGTCTCTCAATTCTAAACGAGAGAAATAGAAATTATTTAACATAGTTTTACATAAAAAGAATAATCACCACCATGATGCCACTTCAAAAATTTCGCTGGTAGTACCGCCTCCGCCATACTACAACCACCATCACAATTATTACTAGCTTTGATCTCGTGCGTTACATACAGAGTATTGTGTAAAAACTATTTGACTACTTGAATTGAATGGATTTTGTAATACAACTGTGTTATAAATTATTATATATATTAAAATAACGTAAATTTTTTCGAATGTCAAAATTATAAGCGAAATCTAAAAAATATTTTTCATGCAATAAGCCCTTAGATGATTATAAGCGATGTACCTATGTTGTGATATAATAGTGATAAAAAAAAAGTAAAATTTAGTACCTTTTTATTAGAACGAAAGTCGTGAAATATTGTACATGGGATAAAGAAAACAGTTAACACTTGAACACATGAAAAAATAAAATAAACAAATTTGGTAACAAATGAGAAGCTTAGAAGTAATATAAAAATAAAAATACAAATTTAGGTCTATCTTGGTCTATTCTTTCTATGTAAAGATATTGTGGATAACATAAAATAAGATTCTATAACAACTAAGAAATGCATTAAAACTTTTCTTTTCTTGAATCGATGTTGGCGTTCAACTCCTAAAACTTTTAATTTCCAGGCCAAAAACGCTTGAGGTGGAGAGTGAGTTCATAATGTTGAATAAAAGAAATGATAGGATTAATGAGACAATTACAACATATATTTATAATATTACAATTAGTTAATTTTGAGAGATTCAAAGAGAGATTTTGAGAGATTAATGGAAAAGATGATGATGGTAAGATTTTCAAATTTAAAAGAAAAATCAACTAAGGCTGATGTGCACAAATGAATATCTTCAATCACTCATTTGAAATGACTAAATTTTAGGGATATAAATTTAGAAGTAAATATATTAGAGTAAAATTTTTAATCCACATGACAAAAAAAGAAAGTGTCCACGTAGGCGGTGACGTGGACACATTCTCTCAGCTTCGGCTTTCACACACACACACACACACACACACACACACACATATATATAATTAGATTCCCTTTTTGCTACCACCATCACAATTACCACGACCGAACCACTAGCAACACCACCACAAGGAAACTGCCATCTCCACCAGACTATCACCGCCGTCACCACGTTTATGTCCGCCAAAAATCATCTAAATATTAACCGCACTACAACTGCTGCCATGACTGGCATGTTGTTGTCTATCGCTACCGCTACAATTAATAATACCACGTCTTCAAGCACCAGCCACTACTGCTACCACTGACACATTTTCGCTGCCGCTGCCGCTACCACCACCACGATCATTATTACTCCATCACCACTGCCACTGCCGCCACCACCAACACGATTATAGCCATAAAAAATTATAAATTACATAAGTAAATGCATAGTTTTATAAAATGGATAAATTGGTAAATAGAATAATTTTCAGACATTTGCTTTGGATTTACAAAAACATGTTTTTAACTTATTTTTCAGTAAAAATTCAGTTGCTTAAAATTTTCATTTTTATGAATTCAGTACTTAACTTTTTCAAAACTTAAATTTTAATTTGATCAAACAGCCCCTTACACTTTTTTGTGAGAGATAAATTGTTGGATTAGATGCACATAAAGCCCTATACTTTGGTGTCGTTTATGCGGAACACCCTAGAGTTTATTATTTGGTTTCCAACACCCCAGACTTTCTCTTTGTACCTCATACACCAATTGAAAGAAAAGAATTGATTTTTTTGGATGTTTGTCTAATCTCAACCAGCAAATTCGACAATTTACAACAAAAGCCTAGATGATAGCCATATGTGGTAACCACATCATCAAAGTCAAACTCTTGTGGCAGCCACATCTTATTCTTTCACACTATCTTTTTTTTGTTTGAATTTAGGTTTCCACCTCCAATCTCTGCAACATCAACCACCGTCACCATCAATCACAAATAAAAGTATTGAACCCTTCATTTTGTAATTTTCACCCATCACCCAACGTAGAAGAGATTTCTAAGTATTGACCCAATTGCTCAATAAAAATTTAAAGCAAACTCTAAATCAAAACCAAACTGTAGGTCCCAAATTTAGCAATTGCAAAAATTTAGCTCACACGAAGATGGTGATTGTCGCGAAGGAAGGAGGCGATGGCAATAGGGTGGCTAGCTATGGGGAAAGAGGTTGGCGGTGGTGAAGTTGTTGAGACATGGTGGTGGGTGAGCTTGAAGAACGGGGGAGGCGACTGGTTTAGGGAAAAGGGTGATTTAGGTTAGAGAAAAGAGGTGAACTCCTCATTTTATCCTCAAAATTTTAATTGACATTCAGGTTTTTTGTGTCTCGAGCATAAAAATATAAGTTCAAGGTAGTGTGAACCAAACTCTTAACATGTAAATGATCCCAAAGTACTGGGTTTTATGCAGTGGCGGAGCTACGTTGGAACGAGAAGGGCTGATGTAACCCCCCCCCCCCAACTTCTGAAAAAAATAATTTTTTTTATTTCATCTCATCGATCTACTCTCTCTGCGACTCTCTCTCTCTCTCACACACACACTCTCTGCGACTTGCCCAACATCGACAGCTAGTGGAGATCAGCTCTGATCTGGAACTAGTGGTCGTCTTCACTTTTTAGATCTGGAACCGTCAACTGATTAGAAGAAGCATTGACCGACGGACTGACCAGCGAGTGACAACGGCGAGGCGAGGACTCCGCCATCCAACCACCCTCTACCGACGATGATGAGTCGACTACTGATGCCCGTGACCATTTCTACTATCTTTTTGGTTTCTCTTCTTTCCCTTGTCTGCAACAGTGCAACTTCTGATCTCCCATTCAATCTAATTAAGCCACTCCACAAAAGGAGATAACAATTCTAATTCCAATTCCAATTTTACTGTAAAGATCACATTTGGGTCTCTCTTCCTTGACTGCAGAAGTTCTAAATTTGGTCATTTTTGTTCATATCACTACTGTCTAATTCTGAATTTGAAAAATCAAGCTTTGTCATTTCTGTCTAAATCTGAATTTGGAAATCATGTTGTGTCAGTTGGTGCTTGTAGAACAACTGTGTACTTCCTCTTCCTATTTTGGATTTTGGGTTGCTAGTTAATGTGTTGTAGTGATATGTGATGTAGTCAATATCAGGCCAAAAGCTGTCAAGCAATCTTGATAATTGAGTTTCTCATAGTTGTGACTGAAAAATTCAACCACACCTCCAGTATGATATTCTCCATTTAAAGGCCTACTTATGTTATCTGTATCTGAAGGGTTATTCATCATTGGAAATTGCCCTCCCTGATGTTTACTAAAAAATATTTCTTTGATAGTTTGTCTCTCTTTAACGTTCAAGGTATCCATTTGAGTTGAATTTCCAAGTTGTTGCTACTTGCAATTTCAACAAAGCACGATTACACGTTCAAGGTTCCATGGTACCTATTTTATTAGTTATCAGTACTAGAGATGTTTGATAAAGGGTATTGTGTTAAACATCTCTAGTATGGAGCTTACCTGAAAGTGGATGGAGATAACGATAAGGACTTCTTGAGCAAAGATGGATACAAGGAAAGGAATGAATTATCTCTCAAAGGAGATAACGATAGCGATTTCATAGTTGAAAGCTGATGTAGTTTGATATCTATGGGAAAATGATCCTGCTCGAAGTGTCAAGTTTGCAAAGATAGGATACAAAATTTTGAGGCAAAAAATTTTGAAAGCAGTTTGCAGTTTTGCCTAGGTGCTTCCTCTGATCAATGTCATAAACTAAAATGAAGCTAACACCAATTCCAGTATTAAAGTCACTAATTAAGTTCTCTCCATATACAATGTGTGCAGGAGTATATAATTGTAGTAAAGATGACTCCCACATTCTTAGGTAACTGAACTAAATGCTTGTGTTTGTGTTAGTTGAGGTCCTTTGCGTAGCATGCAGTGACATTAATGGTAAATTGTATTGTATTGTCTTGCTCTTTTCTCCCTTAATATTTCTATGGCATGGTTTTTTTTAGTGAAGTCAGCTTGTGAGCTGGTTTATGTGTGTACTGGTGTCTCCATTTGCATATGCACCACATTGTTGTATTTTTGAATTTCATATGCGCAATATAACTCTAGAGCAGGAGTTACTGTAGGACAATCAGTTCGACGTTCAACAAACAAGAAGCAAAATTCAAATTGCTGGTGTCCTGTTCCACCTCCAGTCTTTAAGCTCCTAGGCCAGAATTGTTTTAGGCAAGTAGTAAGTTTCTTTTATCATTAGTGTGCTCATAAAAACTACAATGGACATGCAAGTTCTATTCCAATATGTTTAACACCAGACTTTAAAAACTTAATTGCAGAGAAGGCCGCGCTCCAGGTTATAGTCCATATGCTCCAGTTGGTGTCAATCTATTTGCTTGCCCTCGAAAGCTACATCAACGCTCAGTAACTTGAACTTCCCTCTGTAGTAGCACATGATGAGGTGCCATCCGTGCTGATTGTTAATATACATGTATTACTAAGTCTATTGCTTTGTGTAATATTGTTGTACTTGAGTATGCGTGATTGGAACTCTCTTGGTTTTTTATTCTCTGAATTCTTTTCTTGGGTTTTGCTCTGATGGATGGTATTTGATAGTATCTAGACATATACCTTGAGATCATTGCAATAGTTTTCTTTTTTTTTGGGGGGGGGGGGGGTGGGTGGGGGGGTGTGGAGTTATGATGACATTATTTTGAATCGTTGCGCACTTTCTTTGGTGGGAAAGTTTTTTTTTTTTGGTTCACCTTTTAGGTTTGAATTTTTTTTTTTTGTGACTTTGATATCTTTTTTGCACCCCGTGAAGTAAAATCCTAGTTCCGCCACTGGTTTTATGTGTATTTGACCCTAAATTGTTTTGACGTACTGAAGAATCACCTTTTCAATCAAAAGAGTCAATACGCAGTAAGTATTCATTTTTCAAAACTAATAATTTTATTGGTTACACTTCAAAATCTCAAGGGTGGTGTGAGATTGGATCTCCTCCTCGAGACCTCAAGTGCTTATGGAACTCTAAAGAGAAAAAGTACAAGAGCGCGAGTCACAGATCAGAGCCACAAATCAAAATCACGCTCAACCCATTTGCATCCTTATGCACCCAATTGATAAAAGAAGATCTTTACATCTGTATCTATACTATATAGAGTTAACTACTCGGTTGACCACTGTACTATAACCCAAATTTAGCTTTAGTCGTTGAACTTTGTTTTATATCAAAATGACCATTGGACTCGTTAATTCGTTCAATTAAGTCATCTGTTAGGTTTAATTAACCAAAGACCCGTTAAGTGCCCATATGCGAGGCATGTGACCCTTAAATTGGGGGCAAAATTGTCAAAACACAGAAGCTTAATATTTTTATATTTTTCTTCTTTTCTTTTTCTTTTCATCTTCTTCTTCCTTCATTGCCCACTTATCCACCGCCACCACGCCCGACCTAACTATAGGCTTCGCTTCCTGAAAGAAAAAGGGTACATGTTTAAAGAATATAGGAGCTTCTGTTGTTGTGGTTAGCAACTACGATGAGACATAGCATCACTAAAGTTGAGCGGTTAAAGCACTCCCAAATAATTTTTTCTGAAGTATTATCTATTTCAGGGAAGCTTGCTTGGCCAATTTTTTCTGCAAATGCATTCGGTGTTTTTGGTTGCCACACATCCTGCACCTGGTCACTTGCTATTCAAATCAACTCCACCACATTTAAATGTACTACAGCACTGATATCCGGTAGACATGACAAAAACTTTTGTGGCTTGAACCACAGGCAACTTCGTACAGCTGTCTCGGTCAGCGGATCTGTGAGATGAAACCATCAGATGGTGGTTCCAACCTGACAAGCTAGGAGAAAGTGACGAACTACATTCAAGGAAACCTCGTAGATCTGTTCATTTTAGGATAAGTGATGTGCAAAACTTCTAGACATCTCACTAGTAGTTCCAGTTTCTCGCCTCGAGGACATCTTATTGCACATCAAGAATAAAAATAAGGCACTAACACTGTCATGTAAAGAACCTTAACTTATGTAGTATTACAAGATTAGCATTACCAAGTAAAAGGCAACTTGAAAGCTTTCAATACTAGACAGCTCACTAGTAGTTACAGTCTGAGGACATCTTTTATATAAAGAGAGAAGAATCGACATAAGGCTCTAAGACTAGGATGTAAAGAACCTAAACTGATGTAGTATTACAGGATCAGCATTACCAAGTAAAAGGCAACTTAAAAACTATCCGGAGGAGTCGCCTACCCGACAAGCTAAGGTAGTGTCCAGGAGGAGTCCCCTACCTGGCGGGAGAGGAGTCCTCATGTCGGAGCACTTGGAGCTCCCTGAGATAGTGTCCTGGAGGAGTCGCCTTCCCTGAGGACGTTGCACACTCCAGAAAATAGGTCGTAGCATGTTCCATGGCAAGGTTCGAATAGTGTGGTGAAGGGATGGACCACTGCTGGGGCGTGGTAGTGCAACAGATTGCTGGGGGCGTAGTTATACAAGTGGTACAACACATATTGATATGTGTGAGGTGTTGGGTTGTGGTTGCTAACTTTTATTTGAAAGCGCGTGATCAACAGTGTATGGGCGTGACGATAAGTGTTACGGAGATGGGCATCGTGCTAAGGACAAGATACACAGAGACAACGTTGGAGCACGGTCGTACATCGCAGCGATTTGGTGAAAGAACAGAACTCATAAAGCATGGGGCTCCGAATGGGAAGATAGAAGAGAGGGTAAGTGAAGAGTCCCTAAGGAAAGGGAAAGCAAATGAAACCTTAAAGAGAGGGAGCCCCCAAAAGATGAAGCTTGGGATCCCTCAAGGGTTGAAGCAAGGGAGCCCCCATGGAGTGAAGAAAGAAGTCCCCAAAGAGAGGAGACCAAGGATGGGGACCCCCCAAGGGTAGGAAGGCCGCCAAGGGCTGAAGCAAGGAAAACCCCAGTGAGGGGAGGCCCCAAGTTATGAAGCAGGAAAGAACCCAAGGAGCTAGAAGAGACCCCAAGGAGCTAGAAGGGGAAGCTTGGGATGATCCCTTGTGGGGAAGGCCTAAGGTGACCCCTTTAGAGGAAGACGCGGGCCGACCTCTTTGGGGGAAGGCATGCCCTCGATTCCAACACTTAGAATATTTTTGTTTTGGGGTGCATCGCTTGACGATAATTCCAACAATTAGAGTATTTTTGTGCTAGAGGTGCAAGACGTGACGTCAATTCCAACACTTAGAACAATTTTGTACCAGAGCGACGGCACGTGACTTAAGCATGTGCCTTGAGTTGAGCGGCTTGGTAGCGTTGAACTTCGACCGTTAAATACTCATTAATGTGTTGCAAGAGCGGGACTCAAAAGCGATCAAAAGTGCTTAATCAGGAAGGGATAGCAAGAATACTTTTGCCACCAAATGTTGTGTAGCTAACAGTATATCATCCTTCAAAGGGAGAGCTAGTGTTTTGTGCTCGTAGACAAACTCTCAACTAATTAACAAGTTCTTTTGTCTCTTGCTGAGGATATCACTAAAGACAGAAAAGTAAGCTAAAAATAGAAAGATTTGACCCCAAATAAGAAAAATAAAGCTTTTAAATAATTGCAAGTGTTTTCACAGTACAATGTTCCTAGGTCAGAACTGAGAAGCTTTATTGATAGACGGCAAAGCATATAAAAGATAAAGAAAAATAAGAAAAAAAAAAGACTTGAAATCAAGTCATGATTTGTTTGAGAGTTAAGTTGTTGTTCTTCCTTTCTCTAATTTCCTCCTTTTACCCTTTTCCAAACGTCATTGCCCTCAACTGCCAAAAATTGCTTTGCTTGAATTTTGTAATAACTGCTGAAATCTTATATGTTCATATCTTTTCTAATTGCTATCGGTTGCTTCTCTAGACAACTATCCAAACTGCTACTAATGTTCTTCAAAGCAGGCTCCACATTCTACAAGCCTTAGTTGCCTTACTCACCATTAGTAGCCACCTATAATTAATAATTATAACAAGCCTTGTATAATATGACATGTAACTTAAACATTCATCTTCTTTGTCATGTAAACGTGTCCATAGCTTATTGACCACGTAATACTTTTCATTATATGTGCCGAAATTGCCTCCTTGGCCCAAGCAAATGAGTAATTTTGCAAAGAGTCATATATTTCAAAAGAAATCACTTCTTTTACGATCGATAGGCTTCCACTCTTCACAGTGAAAGCATTTCTTACTATCGATTAGCCAGTGATTGGCTCTAGCTACACCATCTTCATTTTGCATATACCATTATCAATATAACATTGGAGTGTATTAAAAGAAAGCAGTTTTTACTATATCTTCAAAGCGAAAGCATATTTTCACCATTGATAGCTTTGCATTCTTCAAAATAAAAGTATTTCTCACTATCGATTACCGTCGATTGGTTTTAACTGGACCATCTTGATTTTGCATATACAACATCAAGAAAACATTTACTATTGATAGGCTTGCACTGTTCAAAGTGAAAGCACTTTTCACTATTGATTAGCTATTGATTGGCTTTAACTCCATCATCTTGATTTGTCATACACTAATTTCAAGATAACATTAGGGTGTCTTAAGATTTGCTTGTCACTTCTTCTTGTTTGATGATCATATATAATGCAAAACATAAATCAACCAATGACCATAGTTGGCCAAGCCATTAAACAAACCATGACCATGTTTGGCCAAGACATTAACCAAATCAAGATATAAAATAGCTACTAATATGCCAATCAATTGAGCAGTTTTATTTAAACATGCATGGAGAAAACGAAAACAAAGAATTTTTAACTATATTTGCATTTCTAGATAACCATTATCCAAAACTCTACCTTGGTTTGCTCCATAGTCCAAATAGGGTATCCTTTTTCGAAAACATAACACCCAATTAACTCCCAAAGTATATGTTTTTCATTAGATTTTATGGTGTCAAAAGCTTCAGACTTATATCAGGGAACTTTGAATCGACAGCCATAGTTGGCTCGTTATACACCACATGAAAAGGGCTCTTTGTCGCTCTCAACCATGATAAGATTCCAAACTTGCCCCCAGTCCACTATACCCTTTTTTACTTATCGATCTTTAGATAAGAATAGACATGGCTGCTCAATTTCTTCTACCATTTTTGGCACTATATCACGTTCTTTAACATACTGACTAGCATCAAGTTCAAATCTATCCATTCCGTTTAGTAATAAGTCGTACGGTCTAACATATTTGACTATCTCCAAAATAAATCATGCCCCCTAATTATGTCACTCCTTTCATCATCTTTCTGAACCAAATCCATTGATAAAATGGGGTGTGCACTATGTTCATTTTCGAAAGTTTTTGCCAAAGATAGCAGAAAAGCTTGTTGTTTGACAATTTCACTTTCATTAACTTGGGACTCATCTGTATATAATGATTGTGTGTAGTCAAAACGTTCAGCCATTATTAGCTTACCAATCATGACAACCGATGAAAGGAACCTCCTTTTTTATCGATCAAATTTTTTCAAAAATCATTTTCAAACATTCCACTACTCCATGTGGAGTATTTCCAAACAAATTTGATGAAAATTATAGACCTACCACTCTTGATTTTGTCTTCAAGCTTCTGTAGTTCATCAGAAGTTCCTATCAAAACAATTGATAGAATAACAATGTTTGCGCTTGTAGGAAAACTCTGAATTAATGTTCAAGTTCTCTTGTGAAGACTTGAAATCAAGTCTGGCCTAAAATTCTAAAAAATGACTTGGAAAAAAATTAGAAATCAAGTCATAATTTATTTAAGAGTTGAGTTATTGTTCTTTCTTTCTCTCATTTCCTCATTCTACCTTTTCCAAATTTCACCTCTTTGCAAATGCCAAAAACTGCTTTGCTTGAATCCTTTACAATTGCTAAGAAACTATTCGTACATATCTTTTGTGAATGCTCTCGATTGCTTCTCTAGACAGCTGCCCAAAACTATTACTAATCTCCTTCAAAACAAGCTCCACATTCTATATGCCTTAACTTTTTAATAAACATCAATAGTCACTGTCATTAATAATCATAGCGAGCCTTGAATTAGAATGACATGTGACTTAAATTTATATGTCCTTTATGATGCCCATATGTCCATAGCTTATTGGCCATGTTACACTTTTCATTTTATGCACCAATGGCTAGCCCTGCAATAAACCTTCAATTTCCCAATAATAGGTTGCCCAAATTGCCTGAAAACCAACACATTTAAATAATATATACTCTTGGTTTTCCTGATAGTTGTGACAAAATACACACTCATCATTCATTGACTAAGACATTTCGTTATTTGGATTTTGTCCATGTTTTGCTATTCTCTTCAGAGAGAGGCCACAAAATTAATACATGTGATTTTTGTTTTCTTTTGATATGGTTAGAATTACGACTCGTCGGTATGGGGATCGGAATCAACGACTTTGATGTTATCTCTCAAGGCCTTTGCCATTTGTCTCGCCTCTTGAGATTTAATACACATGATTGATTATAAGTATTTTATGCTAACCAAGACCCTACATAGTCGTTGGAATACCGGTCATTATGGTGTTCCTTCTTTCTTTTCCTTCCTTCATGTTCATTCTTTAATGATTTGGGTTTTGGCATCTATTTCTGTTTACTTGACACCTTACAAGCTATGTAGCCGCTGCTTTGATGTATACCTGAGCTAACATATCGACCATTAATGGTACAAGTCATCTTCAGTATCTCTGGAAGCATGCCTGAGTAGCACTGGTAGCCCTAGCAAATGAGAAGAGATATGATAGAAGAAAAAGAACTTAACTATTCATCACGGGATAGCTTTAAGCACTTACGGTAGGTTTCTCAGAAACTACTTGCCCAAGGCTCAGCCATTAGGAAGTCGTTCATACCACAATCTCTTCTGTTGATACTTTTATTGTCTGTGTTAGTTTTCGTCTTATAGTAACGAAACGTATAGATCAATAAAAAAAAAATTTGAATATAGGGTAAATTGGACTAAGCCTTTTGAGGTTTACATTAGTTTCTCACCTAAGACCCTGAAGTCTCAATTTAAATACATATCACCCTAGGGTTGAGGCTTGGTTCCAATTAGAGCTGTGTAAGAACCGAGTTTGAGCCGAACAGAGGTATGTTCAAACTCATTTGTTTAATTTCAGGGCATGTTCATGTACGTGTTTCTATTCATTTAATCTTCAAATTTTTGTTTGAACTTGTTTGCGGTTTGGTTCACAAAATTCGTGTTTGGCTCGAGTTCGTGGGCTTATTTATACGGACCGAACTCAAGCTTAAAAACTCGTATTTTTGTTCAAAATAATTATTTTTAAATCAGAACTATACCTTACTTGATCCAATTGTGTAACTCAATTTAGGGCTTTCAAGTTTAAACTCAATTAATATTATTATTAAGTTATATAGCTTTTAGATTTTGAACATATTATAATTAAATTAATATTTAGATGAGCCGTTCATGAACACATTTGTGAATACTTTAAAATGTTCATGCGCGGCTCGTTTAATAAACAAGTTCTAAAACTTTGTTTATGTTCGGTTCGTTTATTATACAAACGAACTTGAATGAATTCTTTGGGGAACGAACTACAAGCAGTTCATGAACAGCTCGGTTCATTTACAGTCATAGTTCCAATTAGATCCAAAATTATTCTACCATTCAAAAGAGGTGGATGGGCACGCACCTTGAGGGGTTATTCAGGTAACAAACATTTGAAGGAAATTTTGTTGGTTCCTCTCTCTCACAACAATACAGACCCACCCACACACAGTGGTGCCCCCCTCCCCACATTCCCTGTAATCTCGCACATAAACACATTACACATAACCTACCTCCAAGTGCCTATGAGTGAGCCAAATAACGGGCCAAAAGCCCGATGACCCCATATGATGAAGTCACCGTTGTCAGGGAAGGAAGTAGAGAGCTCGGCGGTGATTGAGGCCTCCGACACGCTCTAGATAAAGGGAAAGATAAGGAAGCTAATGATGGTGATCAGGGCAGCAGCGGCCTTCATGACTTACTCTCTTAATAAGGGGCCCCAACGACCTCAAAGTAGATCAGAAAGATGAAGGGGAGAAAAGAGAGTTTTTCATTAGTGGAGGTATATTAGGGGTAGGGGAAGGTTGGTTATTTGGAAGAGGTAGAGTATGTCACCAACTGTCGTGGTGGTGAGCTATGGTGGTTCTTGTGTCGGTCTTCCTTTGCACAGTGCACAAACACAGAAACACACACACACACACACACAAAGAAAGACAGATCGCCCCATCTTTATCGAAATAAGTTAAGATGGCGAGGATGGCAGGCTTTGTGTGTGGGTTTTTTTTCTTTGTGTATGTAACGCAGCGTACTTTTAAAGGCGTCCAAAATACCTATTGGTTGGTAAGAGCAAAAAGCATGATGAGTTCTAGTGACATTTGGAAATTGGTATATTATGGTAAAGGTTAAAATTCTTTTCTGGCCAAAATGTAATTATGTGAACATTTGGGGTTAGTTTGTAATTGTAAAAACTTTTGGGGCTACTTTGTAATTATAGAAAGTTGGTTATATTAGTGGCAGTCATGTGTTAGAATTTGAGAAAAAAATTCCATGTTATTTATCCACCTCCTACTTAGGGGGTGACTAATCAAAAAAGAGAGAAAGATGATTATAGAATTATAGACAGAATTGTATGGGGAAAGAAATAGATTAGAGAAAAAAAGAAAGTAGAAGGGGAAACAGGAAGAAACAGGAAGCTCAGCAAAAAACATGGGAGGAAGAGAGAGAGAGAGAGAGAGATTGGAAGCAATTTCTGAAAGGTAATTTCTTTTTTGTGTGTATGTGTGCGCGGGCGCGTGTGCATGTGTGCGTGTGCGTGTGTGCCATGGGTGTGGGTGTGTGCACTGTGTGTAGCTCGTGTATGTGTCTGTTATAGGAATTACAGTGTGCGCATGAGTGTGTTTAGGTGTGTTTGTGCATGAGTAAGTGTTTTAGTGTGTGTATACCTTGTATTTGTGTGGGTATTAGTGCGTGTGAAGTAGGTTGGGGGGTATGTGTTAGGCAGCAGGTAGTTTCAGGGTTAAAGAATGTGTGCGTTGATTTGTATAAATAGGAATAGTAAGTGTAGTTGTCACTATATATGGTTAGGTTTAAGATGTCCCAAGCTCCATTTTTTGAAATAGTTTCTGCTTAGATTTTGGCCAAGTGCATAAAGGAGACCCCGGTTATGGTTATTCTTACGAGACATACACTGTGGAAGTTTTTAGGATTTTCAGTGTCCGCGAAAGATGCCAAATAATTTTATATGTAAAGGGGTTCTTGATTTATTAAATATATTAAATCAGGTTAATTTTGTCTCAAAATTGTACAAGGGACTTTTATATTACTGAGACACTTCAGTGTCTAAGGTTTCTTGGCGTTTCAGTTTCGATTAATATTTTTAGTGATGTTCATTTAGCACCCATTTAAATATCAGATAAGAATTTTTTAGCATTGAATCCCTGGAAGACTTTTTAATCTGAAAAACTAGTTTAGTTTGCTTATATAGAAGTTTTGAACTATTTTTGGAACTTTGTTGGTGCAATGGCCGTTAGGAGTTATTTTGGTGATTTTACATAAGTTAAGGGGTATTTTGGTAATCTTCCATAATCAGTGGCAATTTAGTGGACATGCATATTTGGGTGTTGAGATGCTAGAAATTAAGAGATGGTGTCAATGCACTTTCAGAACTGAGATATTCGTGGTATAAGTGCACGTTTGGAGGCTAGGGTAAAATTCTAATATCGGATTAGGATAGCTAACCAGAGCAAGAAGTTATTAATCTGATAAGTGGGAAGGGTAGAAATCAAGACATTTTCTTGGGCTATAAGTTAATGATACGTTGCAGGATCTAGTTTATTGCCTATTCATCTGTTTAGATTCGGTAGAAGGCGACTGAGGTCAGATTAAAAGGAAACCTTCCAAGATTGAGAGCAAATTAAAAGGAAAACTTCTGGATTCAGTTAGCGGTTCGTGTAAGTGACCTGTCTGTAGCGACATTGTTTTTTTTTTAAACAGGACCAGTTTGCAAATGATAATTTGTTAGAAGTTATAATGGATTTTTGGATTTGAAATGCTTGGTGCAAGTGAGATGTCTTGTTGGCGGACTTTATTGCGAATATGAACTGTTTCAAAAAACTATCAAAAAGTTGTGAGATGGTTTGACCATCAGTGATTCAAGGATTTTATTTGTAATAAATGAAAATGTGATTTTTGCTTACTCAATTGATGTGCCTCATATCTAACAAGAAAAGTTAGATTTTGGATCCTTGTTAACTGGACGAATATTGACGTGCATAGCACTATTGCTCGTGGTCGCCCCTGCTTCCATAATGATTATTATTCCAAGGTGGGATTCCGGGTCCAAGTCGTTAGGACCAAACGCGGATCGCAACATATTATTTGAGTTGGTTTTGGGTTGGAATAGTCTTGTGGTGACGTTTTATGCTAAATAATTTGTATGCCCACAAATTTATTCTTTTTACTCTAGTACATTTTACAAAATGATTAGAGTTGTCAAAAGGGCCGGGCAGCCCGCAGGCTGGCCCGGCCCGGCCTTGTGGTGAACAGTAGCAGCCCATTAGTTTAGGGCCTTGGACCTGTGCTTGGACCGGGCCGAAAAATTGCCAAAAAAAGCCCGGGTCAGGCCTGCCAAAACGGGCTTGCTCGGAATTGGCCCGGGCTGCGGCCCTTTTTTAGCCCTATTTTGTGGCCCATTTCTGGCAGGCCCCATGGTTTTTCAAATTGAATCCCCCCTCCCCCCAACGGCCATATTCTCCATTATTTCCCTAAATTCCACCCCCCCCCCCCCCCAACACCAATATAACGGCTAGTTTGGGGGATATTTTGGTTCAACTTAATTTTTTTCAACTCTTTTAAGGTTTTTTACACTTTTACCCTCCCCAACAACTATAAACAGGTAGTTTTAAGGGGCATTTTAGTCTATTGTGGACTTTCAAAAATCTATAAATTCACACCATTTCTTTCAAATTTTTCACATCAATCTTCTTACTCTCTCTTATCTAAACATTCTATATTTCTACAAGCTTTATTACTATATCTCTCTCCAATTACTACTCTTGTTTACTAATTAGTACTCTTGCTAATTAATACTCTTGTTTACTAATTACTACTCTTGCTAAATTCTAATTACTAGTTACTCCTCTTATTCATTTGTTACTCTCTAATTATTTTGTTTACTAATTAGTAATTAGTGAATTCTTATTTATTTATTATTATTGCCAAATTCTTTTTAATTATTAACTCTCTCCAATTTTGAGTTACTAATTACTCTTATTCATTTGTTACTCTTTAATTCTTTTTAATTGTTATTTCTAATTACTTAATACTGCTCTAGTTTTATTTTCAAATATGGCTAGAATACTGAAGAAATTGAAGCCAAGATCATCATCACGAAAAACACCACCACCATCAGCTTAAGCACCACCACCAGCACAAGCACCACCACCACGGCCATCACAAACACCAATCCAAGCACCACCACAACCATTTGTTCTTGAACGAATGAGTACAGGTGTATGATAGATACCCAAGCCAATTGAGAGTTCAATCAAAATATTCTAGATATTGAATACACGCCTTCACAAGATAGCCCACATTTTAGTCAAGGACGCAGCTCGGTTGGGAAGCTACTACTACGTGGCATAATGTTAACCCGATGAGCGGTCATGATGAAGAAGGCCGAGCAATCCTTCCGCTAGTCCACCAGAAGTCCAAAAGGTGAAAAAAAAATTGAGTGTTGGAATCATTTTGATGAAATTACGGTGGACAACGTCCGAAAAGCTCGATGTAAGTACTGTGCTAAATTATTTTATACTGGTAGTTGTAATGGACATCTTAACAGGCATTACCTTCAGTGTGCACCTCGAAGCGGCCACGTCGAACCTACCCAAACGCAGTTATCTTTTGACGGTAAGTTATTTGTTTATAATCAAGGAGAGCAAAGAGACGGTCTCGCTGAATTTGTTATTCAGGATGAACAAGCCTTTAGTTTTGCCGATAATGCTAAGCACTCTAGATATATGAACACCTACGTACAACCTTTGTACAAAAAGGTTCATAGAAATACAACTAGATCCGATGCACTCCGACAGTATAATGCTGCTAAAGCACACCTGATCATTATTTCGATAATTTTGACGGTAAAGTTAGTCTTACTTCTGATATTTGACAATCTTCGTTTACTTTTGTTAGTTATGCTTGTGTGACGGTCCTGTAGATTGGGTTATGAACAAGAGAATCATCGCTTTCGAACTCTTTCTTTTTCCGCATGATGGAATGAACGTTGCTACTATTATATTAAAGCATGTACCACATTTAAAATAAAGAATAAGATTATGAGTATTAGTTTTGATAATGCTTCTAACAATACAGCTGTTGTTGATGCTTTAGAGGAGAGCCTCAAACCTGTACTTTCTGGTAATTTATTTCATGTTCGTTGTGTTTGTCATATAATTAATTTAATTGTTCAAGATGGTTTAGCTGCTGCAGGAGATATTCTTCTCAAAATGAGGGGTATGACAGCGTATGTTAATAGTTCGGTCCGAGAACACAACAATTTAAAACGTTGTGTGTTCAATATAATATGCCTCGCAGGAGAGCAGTTACAGATGTGGTCCACAGGTGAAACTCTACATACCATATGCTTTTACACATTCTGGCATACAAAGAAGTCTATACGCATTTTCACTAACCTCGTTCCCAGCCGGCTTGCCAACTCATGAGGAATGGCAGATGGCTACATACCTAGCTGAATTTTTGGAGGTATTTTACACGTCTACCAATTTATTGTCTGGTACGTACTATCCACCTCTCCTCTCGCTGTAATAGAAATTCTCAAGATGGCTACAATGTTAACAAAATGGAGATATATAGGACCCTTTCAAGAAATAGTAAAAGTGATGGATAAAAAGTTTAATAAATATTGGAGTGAGCTGCCTGTTACTTTTGCTGTGTCTACTTGTTTAGATCCTAGGTTAAAGTTGCATGGCGTGAACGTCTCGATACAAGAGATATCGAGATTAATGTGCAACCCAGTAGCGGACACAACCGCATTCACAGCGAAAGTGAGCAAGACATTTGAAAAACTGTTCAACCTCTATCGTAATTCTGCTGACGTGCGCGGGCGAGCTTCATCATCGACTACTGAGAGGTATTATGCGCCATACCTTAAGGGCTTTGAACATCTAGTAGCAAGACAACTACCAGGTGAAGGTACTTCTAATTCGGCAGGTTCGTCTACTTTTTCTTCTTTTAATGAGATTGGTGTATATTTCAATACTGATCATTATTCTGATTTATCAATGCAAGAATAGGTTAATTTTAATTTGTTAAATTTTTTGAAACAAAATCAAAACATGTATAAAACTTTATCCCAAATTGCACGAGATGTACTGCCAGTGCAAGCCTCCACGGTTGCTTCAGAGTCGGCATTTTTAGCTAGCGGGAGGGTTTTGGATGACAGGAGGAGTCGTCTTAACCCCGAGTCACTCAAGCTATGTGTATGTTGGAAGGATTATCTTGATGTGAAATACCGAGAGCAAGATAAACCGATTGATGATAGGAAGAGCAGTGACTCAGATGTTGAAGTACTTCCAGATGATTAGGTAATTTCTTTTTATTTTCCTTTTCTCAAGT
The DNA here is from genome assembly GCA_033070095.1 of Escallonia herrerae. Classification (NCBI taxonomy): domain Eukaryota; kingdom Viridiplantae; phylum Streptophyta; class Magnoliopsida; order Escalloniales; family Escalloniaceae; genus Escallonia; species Escallonia herrerae. The sequence goes on along the minus strand of JAVXUP010003224.1, from coordinate 20,757 downwards.
TTTAAGAATAAATTTTTTCACAAAATATATATATTTTCATATATATATATGTATATATATATGGGTGCCGATCCTTATTAACCGGTATATAAAACTTTATTTCTCCAACTATCATCTGGCCATCCACGTGTAACCGTAGTTTCTTGCCTGAGCGCTAGTCTTATGGGCAGTTACAGAATGCATAATTTCTTCTCAAAAAACCTTTTGTTAATATTGTTCATCTTCTTCTTCTCCCATTGTTTTTCAACCTAGAATAATCTGAGTTTTTCAGCCCTGAACAACATCGCCACAACCACCTTGGCCACCAACGTACACCATCAGACCAGCCACCATATACCCCCCACCACCCCACCAACCCAGTAACAACACTAACGCTGCCACAGTACCACCCATAGACATCACATCACACAGCCACCTTGCCAGCCAACCACCACCACAGTACAACCTAGCAACAGTAGTGAACCCACCACAAATACCATATCCACCATGCACCACTGCGCACCACCATACGCACAGATCAAAACCATTCAGATCTAGAGAGAGATGAGAGATTTAGAGATAATTGTGACGCCATAGTTCTAATCTCTGGTCGCAAACAGATGGTTGTGTCGCCACATTCAGATCCATGGCCACCGTTCAGATCTGGAGAGAGATAGAGAGATGGTGGCTTCACTGCTGTTCAAATCTAGAGAGAGGCGATATCGTGGCCACCGGTCAGGTCCATTGCCCCCGTTGCGTACGGACTCTTAGCGGTCGCTGCCACCGCATATTGTTACCTACTATGTTTCCGCTGTCGTGATTCAGCTACGGTTTGTTGAATCTGAAGAGAAATTGAGAGATGAGAGAGAACATTTTGGAGGGGGATGAAAGAGAGAGAGAGAGAGGAGAAAGAGTTATGTAAAGACAGAGAGAGAATGATAGAGAAAAGACATCTCTGTGGGTGGGGGCATTTTTGGAAAATATCCTAACCGCTCCTCTTAGGGGCGGTTAAGCGAAAGTTCTTAAAAAAAATCATCTCGGCCATTCACGATTACACGTGAACTGCCGGATTAGGGTTGGAGAAATAAGGTTTTCACCACAGGTAGATAAGGATATATATATATATATATATATATATATATATATATATATATATATATATATATATATATATATAAAGGTAACTTCGTCTGTTTGTTTACAAGTAGCCGGTCCCAAGCCTGAATAAAAGGAGGAGGGTATATATATATATATATATATATATATATATATATATATATATATATATATATATATATAAAAAGGTAACTTCGTCTGTTTGTTTACAAGTAGCCGGTCCCAAGCCTGAATAAAAGGAGGAGGGCGTATGAACACATTTATCTTCAATTTAACTCTATCAGTTTGAATATTTGAATGCTAGAAAGATTATTGTATACGCATATATTACTACATATATGTGTCCGTGTCTAGGGTATTTTTAGTTGCTTTACTTTTTTGCATACACATATATATGTGGTAATATGTATACACACATTATTACATTACAATTTACTTACATAATAATAACAAAATACCGCAATTGAAGTCTTTACTTTGAATAACAAGAAATTAAAACAAAACATAGGTTGGGCCTGGGCCTGGGCCCAGCCCAAGCCTGGCCCTAAATATTGTGCCTAGGGCTAGGACTTGGACTGGGCCTAGTTACCCCTCTTCTCTGGCCCAGCCAGGCCCGGCCCGTTTCCACACCACAGTGGCTCAGCCTGACTCTTTTTCACTCTTGGCCCACTGGGCCTGGGCTGGGCTGGCCCAAGCCTGACCCATTGACACCTCTAAAAATGATGTCTTACAGTAATGATTATTTACTCCCAGGTTTTATCTGGTAAAGTTACTTAATTATAAAATGAAATATCATTTCTGACATGTTATGGTCCACTTAGTTGAAAACTGGTTACTTACTGAGCACGTGGAAGCTCATTAGATTTCAAGTTGAAAAGTAAGACGATGATGACGAGCATGAGATTTGAATTTATAGTGAAACTCCAAAGATTGTACTAGATGACTTTGAGTCCTACCCTAAGTGTTACCACAAGAAGGATTGTAATGCATTTGGATATACATTTTTATATGGAGTGGTCATTTTAATTTTCGTTGTAGTTGTTTGGGGTTTTAGCTAGTCAGGCCTGACGCAGCCCTTGTCGAGAGTCCAATAGCTTATGGCCATTCACAGATCTAACTCACGGACCCATCTATGGGTTCGAGTCATGACAGTGTGTGTTGGTGAGTGATTAGGGAGGATTAGGGGGACCACCATGTGTGGGTGGATTTGTGTTTATGTGTGTGTATGCGCACGTTTGTGTGTGTGTGTTTGTGTGTGTGTGTGTGTGTGTGTGAGTGAGATAGAGAGAGAGAGAAAGAAAGAATCCAACATAATTTTCTTCCATATGTTTGTTACCCAAATTGCCCCTCAAGGTGGACGGCCATCTTCCTTTTTTCAAACAAATAAATAATTTTGGATCCAATTGAAACCAATCCTCAACCCTAAGATGTTATGAGTTTAAATTGAAGCTTCAAGGTCTTAGGTGAGATACTGATGAAACCTCAGCGAGTTTGGTGCAATTTACCCTTGAATTTATAACTATAAGCTTTCTTGAATGGCTTTTTACGTCGTCTAATATGTCCGTCCTTTCACTTTTTTTCAGTGGTTTGTAGTTCCTAAGTTTATGGTCTTGGTACGGCACATCAATGTCATTTGATGCCAAGGAAAGTGGGTTCACAGTCGACGTAGAGGTGCCACAAGTACAAGGAATGCAGTCTGAGTCAGATGCTAAGTATGCTGATGTAAGACACAACAAGGATAGAGCAAGGGCAGAGACCAAGGGCTTTCTAGACAGAGCCTGAAGATGGCAGTGCTGGGAGGGCGATGGCGTAGTATAAATACACGACGACAGTCACAGTCCGATGCTTAAGTCCAGAGTCAAGGTCCCGTTTGTTTCTCTCTCTAAAATTCTAGAGTGAGAAAGTGAATGTGAAAATGAATTTTGAAAATGTGAAGTCCTGAAAATGAATTCTCAAGGCCCCTATTAATAGAGGTTGAGATGATGATGATGTCATCAACTGACATGTGGCGCTCCCCGAAAGTGACACGTCATCGAGGGGCCACAGCCGGTGCTCTACAAACTATCGAATCACATATTCACCCGAACTATCTTGCACTGTGTCACTTTGTCTGTCTGGAAAGACTGGCCCACACAGTACCAGTATGGCCAAAGAGCCCCCTTGATCTAGCCACCAGTCCAAAGCCCTTGTAGAATCCCACTAGCAATCGAGAGATGTCGAGGACCTTACAGCAGTGAGGAAGAACCGATGCCTAACTGCCAGGCAGACTAGGCAAGATGCACTTTAAATATTTGCTCTTATCTCGGAGTGACCCGTAGGTCATAGTCCCTCTAGGTGCCAAGGAAAGACCCTAGTGTCGGAGCATGTAGGCTAGTCATGCAAATACCCGAGCGGTGATAATGTCTCGAAGGAGTCAGCTATCCCGCGGGTGAGTCCTTGTGCTAGAGCACTCGGAGAGCGCCAATGTAGTGTTCCAGAGGAGTCGCCTACCTGACAGGCTGCAGTAGTGTCCGGAAAAAGTCGGTTGCATGACACGCCAAGGTAGTGTCCCGAAAGAGTTATGTACCCGACGAGCCGCGGCAGCGTCCCGAAAGAGTCGTCTACTTGGCGAAAGGGGAGTTAGAGCTCCCTGGTGGAGATAATGTCCCGAAAGAGTCGTCTTTTCCCGCGGGTGAGTCCTTGTCCTAATGCACTTAATTAGAGCGCGCCAAGGTAGTGTCTTGGAGGAGTTGCCTACTCAATGAGTGGGGGTAGTATCTCTAGGAGCCGTCTACCTGGCAAAAGGGGAGTCTTCACGCAGGAGCACTTGGAGCTCCATGGTGGAGATAGTGTCCCAGAAGAGTCACATATGGCCGCGGGTCCTTATCCCGGAACACTCAAAGCGCTCCAAGGTAGTGTCTTAAAGGAGTTGCCTAACCGATGGGCTAAAATAGCATGCCAAAGGAGATGTCTACCTGGAAAAATGGGAGTCTTCATGCCGGAACACTTAGAGCTCCCTGGTGGAGATAGTGTCCCGGAGGAGTCGCCTATCTCGGCGGGTGAGTCCTTGTGCCGGAGCTCTCGGAGCGTGCCAATGTAGTGTCCCGCAGAAGTCGCCTACCAACAGGCCATGGTAGCTTTCCGGAGGAGCCGTCTACTTGGCAGAAGGGAACTGAGTCTTCATTCCGAAGCACTTAGAGCTCCCTTGTAGAGATAATGTAACACCCTGAACCATTATATGTCGAGCCGGTGAGTTTATTATCTAGGTGATGACTTTTATATGTGAGATTTAACGCTGATTTCCATTAATGAAATTTTATCAGCAACATTTAGCGTCGATCAGCGTTATCAATTTTTTAACGGCTATCTTAAAAGACAAATTTTAGAAATTATACGATATAGTTTAACGATGAGTGATATTATCGAGTTACTTAGTAACAATTAGCATTAATGATTTTTTTAGAAGCCTTTAGCGATAATTTCTTATTTTATCGTTAGCATTGAATTTATATTAACAATCTAATTAGCGACGATAATTTTAAAACTTAGTCTTGACGTATATTTTTATAGCGACGATTCATTTTTAGTATCGGCGTACTTACATAGCAACTTCTAGCAACGATTATTGAAGCGAGGTAGCGTAATAAACCTGTTAATAATTTTCTTAACACCTAAATTATCGTCGATATTTATTGGACCATTTCGCTGCAATAAAAGTTTCGGGTAACATCTTGAGCGACAAAAGAAGGTATAGGGGATTTTCTGTGATTGTCCATTTAGGGTTTGTAATATATATACATACTTTAAGTGAACAGCCGCCAAGCTTCCGTCCCATTCCTGTTACACGACAGAGAGATATGGAGAGGCAGAATGAGGAGGCTTGAAGAGGAAGATCTTTCCGGCGATCGCAATTGTTTTTCGGTAAGCTTTTCCTAGTTTCTCTTGTTCTTTAATGGTTTATGGGATTAAACGGAATAAGGGGAATCTGCTGTGGGGTTTGGGGTAGTAGCAGCCTTGAGGGGCTGCCTTTAGAGAAGAGAAACAGCCGTGGGTATTTGCTCCGGCATTGCCGCGAAAGTGTGGTTATAGTGAGGGTGGCTGCGATTGTTGCAAACCGCCGTGAAGTGGGTATTGCATGTGGTTTGCGTGCGTTGCGTGATGGGTCTGTGTGTGCCGTATGTGTGGGAACACATTGGTGTAAAAATGTGTGTGCAGCATGTCCGTGAGTGTATATGTGAATGTATTGGGAGTACAAATATGGAGATGGGTATGGATTGGTGAGTGTGAGTTCTGTTTTGAAGTGGGTATGGCTGTGTATACATGAAATCAGTGGGTGTGTAAATATGTATGGGAATATGTGGCTGGCAAGGTGATTTCGTGTGTGTGGGCTGTAGTGTTGCGTGTGTAAGTGCCTGAAAATGGGAGAGAACTGTGAGTGTATGTGAGGTGCTGTGTGGGTGTAAGTAATGTAAGCTGGTTAATTCAAAGCGGGTGTGTGCATTTGTGAGTCTGGGTGAGTTAAAGAAAAAGAGAAAAAAAGTAAGCAAATAGATAAAGAAATAGGTAGACATAGAGAGAGAGAGAGAGAGCAGCCGTGAGAGGGGCTGCCATGGCTGTGCTTATGCTGTGTGTGAAGGGGCAGCCATGGTAGCTGCCACAAAAGTGTGTGCATTATGGGTTGTTGTGTGTGTGTGTGTGTGTGTTAGCATATGTGTTGTGTGTGTGTGTGTGTGTGTGTGTGTGTGTGTGTGTGTGTGTTAGCATATGTGTTGTGTGTGTGGGAACATTTTGTGCAGGTTGTGTAGGCTGTAAGAATGGGAAGGGCTGTGTGCTTGGGTGTGTTTGGGTATTTGTATGAGTGTATATGTGTGTGTGAGTGTCTCAGTGTGTGAATATTGTGAGCATGTGTTGTATGTGAGTAGTGTGTGGGTGAGGGACAAGGAAGGAGGAAGAGAGGAGTTGGGCAGCCATGGACTGCTGTATGAGAGATAGGATGGGCTGTAGGAATTTACAGTGGGTGTTGTGCTCTAAGGTGAGTATATGTGAGTGAGTTGGTGAAAATAAAAGAGAGGGAAACGGCAGTGGGCGAGAGGTGCATTTCTGGGCATGAATGTGTCGAAGAAAAAGAGAGAGAGAGAGAGAGAGAGAGAGAGAGAGAGAGATGAAAGACCCAGGTGAAAACGATTAGCTATTATATAGATTGGTGAGTGTTGTGTGTGTTTTAATGTAGATAATGGGTGTGCATTAGTTGTGTATAGGAGTGTGTATATGTTTGTGTGAGTGGAGTGGAATGGTGAGTGCATATGTGGTATATGCTTGTGAAAAAGCTGTGCACGTGAAATGGGGGAAACAACACTGTTGCTGTGTTGTTTTGGTATGCATGTGTGAAAATGGTGAGTGTGCTATTAAGGTGTATATATATGTGAACAATGTGGGTGAAAATTTTTTGTGTGTGAGGAAGTGGTGTGGGCAGCTACAGATGTGAGCTGTGTTCTGGGCAGTGAAGAAATGGTTGGTCAGTGCGTGCATTAGTTAAGAGAGCCCTGAAGGTAAAAAGAACGAAAGCGTGGATCGGGTATTTAGTTAGCATTAGACACGATGAGAGCATTGAATACTATACGGTGATCGTTAGCATACGAAATTTAATGGTATAGTACGTTAGGCCATATTAGAATATACGGCAAAGTTTCATAATTTTCTGAAATCACAAGTATTTTCTGTAATTTCAGATTTGTAAAAATTATTTTGGAGCTTTTAAACCCTGAAAATATTCTAGGAAAAATTATAGTAATGTTTTTATAGTATAATAAAGACTCAATATAAATTTGGTGATTTTTAGAGTTCATTTGCTATTATTTCTCTATCGCATTGGATTTAACAAAATGAAAATTTTAAAAATAGTTCTTATGTCTTTTAAATTCTGATTTTAATTTATATAATTTTTATATATATTTTAAAATTATTATAAAAATTATGGGACTGAGTTAGCAGCTGGAAGTAATTATGGCTATTATTGGGTTTTTATTGTATTTAAATAAATTATTTTAATTCAAAAATATTCAAAAATTCAGAAATTTCATATTTTGACTTATTATAATGTTTTAAGCTATAAAAGTATTTTATTTTAATTTATAGAAATTTGAAATAGTGTTACGAGTTAAAGAGCATACCGGGTTCATAATTAGGTTGGCCGAGTGCGAGGTGCGTTTTAAGTTACGCGATTTTGGAGTTAGGAGTGAGTACGTGGGGGTATTATGATATTAGGTTTATAGTAATGTAGCATAGATTGTGTTCTAATCAATGGATTGCCAATCTAGGTATATTTAGAGATCATTAATCGACATCGAGGTTGGTAGCATTGCTTAGCTTGGATCGAGGTAAGGAATTCTGTCCGAACCCTATTTCGTTACTCTGTTTTTCAAATGCTTATAGAACAATCTTACAAACTACATTGATTCGATTTTATGTTTGATATAAAAGATATTTTTAAAACTATCCATGAAACCCTAATTTGAGCCTGATAGCGATCGTTTGGAATTCATGTTCATTCTCATATGTTTATTGATCTGACCATCATAAAATACATATTTTGAGTTGTACTTATCTCTTTTCATGCTCATCTGTTTATTGAATTTGATAATCGAAAAGCATTTTCAATTGTAGTTTACTCCTTCTCAATGTTGACATGAGTTAGTAACTTAGGAGCCATAAGGATGGTCTGTATTGTTGGCGTTATAAGGATGGTCTGTTGGATGGGTGTTACTAGTACCTAGATGGACTAGTCAGTGTACATATGCATATGTAAAGCGATCGAGCACTACCGGGGTGGCTTTACTTTTGTACTGCTCATGTTCAATGTTCCTTTTCATGTATTATTTCACATGAAATGTTTTGAATATTATCCATTCATGCTTTATTATGCCCAAAGTGTTTCAAATGACTATTATTTAAGAGATTGAGTTAAATACGCATCCCTATGTTTATATCGTATTGTAGTGATTTCATCGAAAGCAAAACCTCTTAAAAATATGTTATTGGACTTCAATGTAAAATCGTTCGTTTTGTTCATCTCTTGTCTAAATGTTGTATTTCAATGAAAATACTCTTTAAAAAGTTTTATATGAAAACTTGTCCGAATCGTTTTACTGTTTTTAAATCTTTGATCGACATTACTGAGCTCTCGAAAGCTCACTCTCCTTTGACTTCCTTTCTGCAGGTAATAGCCAGTTTTAGGTTGAGGTTGCCTGCACAGATTAGAGCCGAGCTAGCTAAGGAATTTAAATTTAAGTTTAGTACTGATCGTTAGAACCCCTGTGTAGGTAAATATTATTGTTTAATTTTTCTTAGACTTAGACTTGGTATTTCAATTATGACAGTTGATTGAGAGCATAGTTTGATTGACGGATAGTTGTTCTGACAGCTTGTTGCATTATTTATTGAGGTTAAGGACATTATTGTCTTAGTGTTATCGATCGATCGATTGTCTAACGTTCCAAAAAATTTTGGGATGTTACAGATAATGTCTCGGAGGAGTCGCCTATCCTCATGGAATGTTGCATATTTCGGGGAGTGGAACAAAGCATGTTCCACGACTAAGGCGAGGTGCACATAGTATGGTGAAAGAATGGACTAACGCGGGGGCGTGGTAGTGTGATATCGATCGAGTGCCGGCGGGGCGACTGTACAAGCGGTACGGCACATGGGCGTAGCGGAATGTGTGTAGTGCTTGCGGCACGGTAGTGTGACAGAAAGCCACGAGACACGACTGTATCAGTGTCACGGCACATGGGCGCTGCAGAGTGTGTGGGGTGCCAGGGGTATGTTACACGAGAATGGCGCATGGGCGTGGTGCAGCGGAGGTGGCGCTCGGGCATGGATGATGACAGTCGCAGAGTCGGCGCGAGGACGAGGGGGACGGGTGTCGTTGAGTCGATATGCGGATGTGGCGGTCCAAATGTGTGCAGCTGTTTGACCGATGCAGCCAGTCGACCGAGGCAGCCTGCCAAGCGGGGCCAACCGACCGGGGTCGCCGGACGGAATAACACAGGTCCAAGTGTGCATAGCCAGGATAGGATATCAACACCCATATATTTCTAGTTCTTGTTACGTACCCCCCACAAAAAGGAAAGTCATAACCAGTACCAGTTCTTTGCCTATCCGGATTATGTGCCTTCCCATTAGATGGAAATGAGAGAAAGGGGAGAGGGAGGGAGGGAGGGAGGGAGGGTGGGGGAGAGAGAGAGAGAGAGAGAGAGAGAGAGATTTTCATTAATCAATCTGGAAACTACATCTTTAAACTTTCGATACTAACTAAATTTACAGTCTTGAAACATGTTACATTGACAAATTCTTTTGTAAGCCAAAAGTTTCTAATTTATCTTCCTATCAAACTAGAAGAAGGGGCCATAAGTGCTCTTCCATAAGCCACGGGTAGAGAGATCAATTTCTTTGCTTTCCCAACGTACGCCCGCTTGGTAAAGTTGTTATAATCATTGGCTTCAATCACATCCAGGATCTGCCTATATAACAACAATGATGCCCAAACAGGCCATCTACTAGCCACGCTCAACTCTGCAACACCCTTCTCAGCTTCATCAAAGAACATCCTCGCTCGTTCTATTTGTACTTTCATGAAACTCCTCCACTTGTCGGTAACCTTCCCTCTAAAGATATCGTCAGCTGATAAACCGGCAAGCTCAAGCTCGTCTAGTGGAAGATATATCCTTCCCCTCCTAGCACTAGTCAAGTCAAGCAAAGATGTAAGTTCCTTACTAAAAGAAACTTTAGCTTATGGGGTGATGAAGACGCAGAAGTGCAAAAAATCAAATATTATGTTTAAGTGTTTCAAGTCACCGAATTCATCATAGATCATAACTAGCACATGCACTCTTCTTGAAACAGGCAATTCCATCATCAAAATCAATAACTAGCGTGGCAGAAAATGAGGTCAAGAGTTGGTGATATATATATGAACATCAAGCGGTATGATTCTCAAGTCTTCACTGCTGTAAACTACTGGTAGGAGTTGCTCACAAGTCATAAAGTCATGGAAGAAAAGGAAAAAGTTGTCAAATACCATTCAATGCGGATCAATAAAGTGATATCGGAAGATGTAACGATCCGGCTAGAAAATAATAGTCACACTACATCAGTACTGGGTCTATGCTTAGTGAGAAAGTATTTTATGGTAGTAACATAGCATGTTATGACTTGTCACCAACTCTCATTGGATAAAACAGTTGCTGGGCCAGTGTTTTACGATCCAACTACTGTTTCATCCAGGTGAAACTGTACGGTGGTAACATGTACCACTATGCTCTGTTAGCGCGAATGCTCTCTCCTGGAACAAGAAGCATGTTTTGTTGATTAGATCTGTTTTTCCAGTTTCAGCATTCTATATCTGTACCATTTAGGTTTTTGAGCAGTTTAGCAAATCTTACTCTTCGCCGACATCTCTTAGTATGTTTGTAAGTTGATTAGCAATCCCAAGAGCTAAGGCTGCATTGTAAACGCTCTCGGTTGAGGCCTTGGACTCTGGTGCAATCCCCATAACAGGAACGCTCATTAGTCCTACTGTCCCTGCAACATAATAGCAGTAGAGGTAAAGCTCGTCGAAGGTCTGGTATCTCGACTTCTTCAAGTCCAACCTCATTCCTTCTATCATGTCCCTGAAGGGCTGCCCAAACACAAATTCTTATATTAAAAGCATTGTCACTGTTGCACGCCAGAAAAAAAAAAGTGTACTATAATACTTCGGACATTATGTAAACATAGAAGTTTATGCATAAATTAAATTGAATAAAAGGGTGGATCGTCATGTTTGATCTCAAATGGTGGTACCTGTATGTCAACAGGGTATTTGTTGACAGTATCAGAGAGAGCAGCATCATACATATCATAGGGGCGGCCTTCAAAGAGGTCACTTAGCCTTTTCTCCCATCTGTCCAAAGCCTTGGGTGTGATATGTGAAGCATTAGGTCCATCGACCAGTTCATCAGTCCTTCTGCACCACACTGCATAAATCAAAAACCTTGTTGCGTTCATTCTCACAGATCTTTTGAAACTGAGCATGCTATAATGCAGACCTCCAACAATGGGAATTACAATAATAGATGACCCCCTGAATAAGGTCTATACGAACTTACAAATACTAAGCACTTACAGCATTGACACATTTCCACGTTATAATTCTGCTTTGAAATAAACTCTTTTTTACGGGATTGGAAAAAAGTTTTGTTGCATTGGGGGTTGTGGGGTATTTGTAATAGCTTGGGTAAATTTCACTTGATCACCAAACTGAAAATAAAAATTCCGAAGATCAAATGAAAAGTGCAAAGCCTTTCACCAGTTTTTATCAAGTGGCAGTCCGCATGAAGTAGACCGCTTAATTTTGTCTGCTTGGCCCCTCCCACTACTCACAAATCTCAATCAGAGGCACTGAGGATAGATTAATTCAAAAACTCTTTAATTTGGTACAAGCAAACTAAAGTGCAGGTTGAAGTAGAGGGTTTGGAAGGGAAGGCCTTCAGAGCTAAATAGAAAGACAAGACAGTTAGACTCAAGTGAAACTAAACATACCATATATTGCCCATACAGCTCTTCGTCGCTCTGGAGTCATCAATAAGGTTCCTGAAAATAAGAAGGGAAAAGTTTATTCTCTATATATGCATTGATTAATGTGAGCTCTAGGCGGGGTAAACCCAAATCTTTGGTTGTCACGTTACCGAACAAGACAAAAATACAAGTAATAATGACTAAAACAGGATCTCAACCATATTTGCTTTCTCTCTATTCCATAACATGAACTCTCAACTGAATTGAAGATCAGACTAATTGTGCTTCCTTTAAGGTGATTAAAACCTGTATACATACACGCCTTCCTATGTTTCTAAAAATGCTTGTCCATGTTTTGCATTGCAAACTGTTACGTATTCTTTCCTAATCTTGAAAATGCCCACACTTGTTAATATTGGGCTGTCGCTTTTAACAACAGTCAAACTCCTTCACAATCTCCGGTGGTGAACCAGGGCCTTCGTTAAGCAATTGAGTTAGTGTTTCGCTCACGAACATTTATTGAGTTTGAAAAAAGTTTATTGGCTTTTCATAAGAGGAACAAAAAGATACGCTAGCAAGCTAGCAAGTGCACTCATATTTGGATCCAGAGATTGAGAATCATGTCCTTATAACCAAAGCAAGAAAGTGGATGATTGTTCCACGTGACAGCAGTTGTATATTGTCGTGACAACATTCTTTTGGCCTTACTTTTTGGTCGAATGACCAATAAAGAGATGTAAACAAAAATGGCCATGATCGACACCAGGGAGAAAAGGAAGAGAGGGAGAGACAAGTACCCAAATAGAAGGTCTTGGCGTACTCAGCACAGACCTCACCACATCTGTCATAAGCTTCACTCAACAGGTCCCAACTCCTCTCAGCCGGCTTCACATCAAGAGCGAACTCTGGTCTCCTCTGTTCTCTTACCAGAGCTGCTTGCTTCAGCACCACTTCGTACACTCTCTCTTCAGACGATCTCGACGGGCTCGCCACCGCCGCCGACGCAGCCGACACCCCGGTTGAGAACTTCACCCTAGCAGTGCACAGCTTGGACCTCCCTCCCCTCGCATTCCTGGCAATTAAACTAAGCAGAGGAGAACTCACATTCTCTTTGGCGTAGTAAACAACACAAGACATCTCGATGGCAAGTTTAACCCCTACAAAATCACTTCTCTGCGGCCAGTTATGTGGGTGTTCTTGAAGGTTTTATTGGGTGGTTTCTGTTTTGGAGATTTGTGGAAGAGAAAGGAGCGCTTGAGGGGATGATTCCGAAGCTCAAAGATACCTTTGCCAGGTTTATGAAGGGCTTTGGAATATGCTAAGGCCTTCGTTCCTCTTATCTGACACGGGCAATGTGGGTGGTGTGTATCTTATAAGCAACACACGCTGCTGATCAGGTGAGGTGAGAGCAGTGGTCGTCCAACCAAACAATTGAGTGTCACGTGCCGTGCATGTGAGGTATCTTGATGCCGACCTTGGTATCTTTGATAAGTGTACAGGACGTAAGAAAGCGTTGCAAATGAGTGGTAGGCTCACCTTTAACCAATCAAAAGTTCCCATTTTTGTGTAAAGGTCATTACTCGTGCAGTAGTTCTAAGATGTTTTCGAAAATTAGACTTTATTTTATCAAAATAATGGTAGGTTCGTGACAAATGATCTCGATTATTTAAGACTACTGAATACTCATGCAATAGTTCTAAACATAATAAGTCTTATAAAACAAGATTATAATCTAGATGTTAACATCTGATTTAACCCATCCAAAGTTTATCTAAATATCTTAATTTCAAGTAATGATCCAGTTAAGTTCAACCCATCATAATTCGTAATCTGATTAAATCAAGCCCATTTTGTAATGTGTTAGTCAACCAACAAAAATGTCGTTCAACGATCAGCAAACCTTTGGCCTTGTAAAAGTTGCCAAAAGTTAATTTCTGCAAGGATTGAGTTAAACCTCTGTCAAAATATGAATTGAGTTTTTGTAGGCATGTATTGGTGTTGCATCATTTATGGTTCGAGTCAAATTAGAATCTAATCCTAGACAGACACAGTACATATCAAATTAGAATCTAATCCTAGACATATCAGTCATTTGGTGGAAACGCCAAGGAGTAACTAATTTACGATCAAAGTTTGTTAATCCAGATTAGTTGACAGAAATTATTGGGCAGTTGGGAATCAATGGTCCGAACCGTCTAAAACAGTTTAATTTATAGCATAATGACTTTCTGCCGTTCTTAATCTCTTCTCCTATTATATCAGCTCACTTTCACTGAACGATCCAGACCAATAATTTGGAACCAAGTAATACTTAGTTCTAGATTAGCGATATCAAGAAGAATTGAAACCCCAGTTCGAAGTAGCTTACTCAATGAAATCGCCGTCCGATATAAGAGAAGAAAATAACAAAAAAGGAACCTAAGCTGCGTGTGTCTACATAATAGTGTAAGTTATATGCGTGCCTGGCAACTCCAACCTGTACTAGCCGACCAATTGGGTACATGGCCGAATATTACTAGGCAAACATAAAGAGCGGTAATGTGTTATTTTACTCTTTTTTTATGAAATCCTAAATTTGGTGGAGAAAACATCACAAGCACTCTATAGAATGCCTTCCTTTTTCTGCTTTTTTTTCTTTTCTTTTATGTTGTTATTAGTGATCTGTTCATTTTTGCGTTTAGCAACAACATGACTTGAAGAGTTTTGTTTGGAATGATGAAATTGATGGAATTTAATTTTAAAAAATTCAAAAAATTGATTGTTTGAGAATTTAAAAAAAATTAGAGTTCATGGAATTTGACTGAATTTATGTGAAATCCGATTAAGTCGGATTTTATGAGATTTAAATTTGCTTTAACCGAAAAAAAATACTACTCCATTTATCCTATTTTACTCTAACTTTTTAATGGCATTCGGGATCCATTAGCTAAGGTACTGATTTGGGTCATTTTTTAAACTTGGGTACTTCTTTTGCATGCCTTCAAACTTGGATATTAAAGCTGTATTGGGGGTAAACTTCAGGGTACATGTTTTGATAATACCAAAAATATGTACTGGGGGTAAACTTAGATACTAAAACTGTACTGGGGGTAAATAAGTGGAAGAGTTCAAATCCCAAAATATGTACTAGAAAATTCTAACTTGTCAAATATAATGCTTTAACCAAATGTAATTTAGTAATACCAAAAATGGTAAACAACCCCCCCCCCCCCCCCGGGCTTCATCTTGTTGTATGTCTGCCATTTGATTCCTCATTGTTGTCGTCACTACACAACCTTGGCTGCCACCGCCACTATCAGAACCACCACCGTACCGCTACCATCGCTACAACCATTACTAGACTGTTACATCCACCACTACCATCAAAATACTAAATAATGGTATCATCACAGCCACCATGATATTGCGACATCACCACACCATAACTATTACGATCATAATCACCACAACTAGACCTCCATTGTAATTGTCGATATCGCTGTCATCACCACCGTCAGTGATGTCACCACCTTAATTGTTATATATCAATCATTAATGCCATTTATCACCACCGTAATGTCCAACATAATTGTCATAACCACCACCATACAAACACCGTGACCACTATCATCATTGTTGTAGCCAAGATAACTACAGTCACCGCACTATCGCGCCCTACTATAACCATGCACCGTTACCACTGTTGATGCCAAGGAAGGTGGATTCGCAGTCGACGTGGAGGTGCTACAAGGAATTCAGTCCGAGTCAGATGCCAAGTACGCTGATGTGGGACACAGCAAGGGGTGGATCAAGGACAGAGACCAAAGGCTTCCCAAACAAAGCCTGAGGATGGCAGTGCTGTGAGGGCGAGGGCGATGGCACAGGGTGAATATACGACGACAGTCACAATTCGATACTTAGGTCCAGAGTCAAGGTCCAGTATGTTTTTCTCTCTAGGATTCTAGAGTGAGAAAGTGAGAAGTTTGAGAATGTCCAACTGTCAGAAAATGTCTAAGCCTATCCCAAATGAATTCTCAAGACTTCTATTTATAGATGTTGAGATGATGATGTCACAATTGACACATGGCGCTCCTCGGAAGTGACGTCTCGAGGGGTCCACGGGTGTCAGTGCTCCACGGACTGTCGGATTGTATATTCACCTGGCTTGCTACTCACAGTGTCACTCTGTCTATCTGGAAAGACTGGCACCCATAGCGTCAGAGTGGCCAGAGAACCCCTTGATCTAGTAACCAGTCCAAGCCTTTACAGAGTCCCACAGGCCTAGCAGCGGTGGGGAAGACCCAACGCCCAACTGCCAGGCGAACTAGGTGTGATGCCCTCCAAAAACCTGCTCCCATCTCGAAGTGACCCAGGGGCCATAGTCCACAGGGGTGCCAACGCAAGCCCTCAGTGCCAGAGCACGTAGGCCAGTCACGAAGACATATTGGCAGAGATAGTGTCTTGGAGGAGTCGCCTATCCCGAGGGTGAGTCCTTGTGTCGGAGCACTCGGAGCGTGTCAAGGTAGCATCCCAAAAGAGTTGTCTACCTAACGAGCTGAGGTAGCATCTCGGAGGAGTCGTCTACCTGGCAGAAGGGGAGTTGAAAAGCTCTCTGGATGAGATAGTGTCCCGGAGGAGTCACCTATCCCCGCGGGTGAGTCCTTGTGCCGGACACTTGGAGCTCGTCAAGGTAGCATCCCGGAGGAGCCGTGTACCCGATTGGCAGAGGTATCATCCCGGAGGAGCCGTCCACTTGGCAGAAGGGGAGTTGAAAAGCTCCCTGGCAGAGATAATGTCCCGGAGGAGTCGCCTATCCCCATGGGTGAGTCCTTATGTCGGAGCACTCGGAGCGCATCAAGGTAGCATCCCGAAGGAGCCGTCTACCCTACTGGCCTATGTAGCATCCCGAAGGAGCCGTCTACCTGGCGGAAGGGGAGTTAAAAAGCTTCCTGACGGAGATAATGTCCTGGAGGAGTCGTCTATTCCCGCGGAATGCCTCACACTCTGAAGAGTGGGTCGATTCGGCATGTTCCACGTCCATGGCGGGGGCGCATGGTGTGGTAAATGAGTGCGGTGCCCAAGGGGCATGTAACATGATTGTGGCGCATGGGGGCAATGAAGTGTGTGTGGTGCCGAGGGCACGACAATGTGACAGAGAGCCTAGGGGCACGGTTGTATCAGCGACGCAGCGCATGGGCGAGGCGGAGTGTTGGAGTACGGTGCCCGGGCGTGGGCGACGGGGGTCGCGAAGTGACGTCTGGGCGACATGGGTGGCGGAATGACGTCTGTGAGACAGGAGTGAAGTCCGGTCCCTTGAAGAGTAGTGAAAATGCTAAGTATGGAAGCCAAAGGCCAACCCTTGGGGGGATGGCCAAGGCCAACCCTTGAGGAAGGCTGAGGCCAACCCTTGAGGAAGGCTGAGGCCAACCCCCAAGGGGAAGGCCAAGGCTGAGGCCAACCCCAAGGAGAAGGCCAAGGCCTTCGGTAAGCGCCAAGGTGTGCCGACGGGCTACGGGTGATGTGCGACGGTCAGAGCGTGATGAGCAGTCACGTAAGGATGATTTCCTTGGTGCCGAAGTCACGTAGAAAAAGTGAGAAGTGCATGTGACTTGAGCGTGCACATTTTGACCTGTTGGAAGAGTTGAATATTGCCTATTGCTTGTGCGGATATGTCATGTAGAATGGGACCCCCAGTGGGCCTTTGGGTGCTACCAGAATAGGTTGGGAACAACTGTTACTGTCCCTAGACTACCCCGCCAGTGCCACCGTTGTCGATGCCATATTGTTGGCGCTACACTCCTGATACCATCGTTTCTGTTATTGGCATCATCTTTACTGTCATTAATAACTAACACGCCCTAATATCACTACCATTAATGTTACTATCAGGAGACTACTCCCACCATCCCGCTGCAGATGTCGCACAACCACCACCACTCTCACCACTTCCACCATTAATGTCACTACACCACTACTTATGCCATAAGCCGAGCATATAATCATATAAGTTACCTTTTTTATCTTCTCTACTCTCCAAATATTAGATAAGAACCGTGTGATTTTAATTCTTTTATGTTCCAAACAAAGAAAAACGAACTGAATATCAAACCGAATTTCTATTTTGAATTCAAATTCTTTGAAAAATTAGTTCCGAAGAGAGTGTAAATGGCACTCTTGACGCTCAACTTTCTTACAGAGTTGCAATGAGAAGTAAGTGGGCAAATAGATGAGGAAGTTGCGGGTCAAGACTGCTATTTTATTTAGGATAAGAAAGGGTAGGAATGCCACTCAAACTGAGCAGAAACTACGGCTTTGTCCCCCAAATTGCTGTGTATATATTGAGCTGTCAGCTGAGCCCCCCACCGAAGCTCCCCGAGTTCACCTGTCGTTACTCTCAACTTGGGTATGCGATGTCATTGTGAACTTTTTGGTCTCTAATTGGCACAGCACTTTAATCGGGCAAACCCCATAATAATCATCCATGGAATGGTCCTAGAAACACCAAAGCAGGCAGCCCACTGGTTCATCCTCGTTGATCACGAACCACTCCCTTTGGAGAGGTGCTGGGCTCAATTTTTTCAACTCCTTTATCGTTAATAAAGTTGTTGACGACCAAAAAAGAATTTACAAATATGATTGTTATCTTTATACAAAGAACTTTTTTTCTAGCTTATTACCTTACACATTTTTGTGGTGCTAATGTTTTTGGTGATATTTGAGCTACATGCAAAGGCTTCAGAAGTGTAACCGTAGACAACCCATTTTTGCAGTTCTTTTTATTTCTATATAATTATTGGAATTTATTGATAATTAGGATTTTTATGATGGGTGTAGGTCTAATACTATATTAAACTTAATTAATTTAATTAAGTCCAATAGTTAATCTAGTCCAGTCTAATAATTGGATCGAGTCCACTCCAGTTGGTTGAGTCCAGCCAAGTCATTTAAGTTTAATCTAAGTTAAGGACAAGAGATTGTGATTGATTAAAAGACTTGAAAATATTTTGTTATTTATCCTTGATGCATGTGATTAATCCTTGACTTTATGAATATGAAGATAATTCTTGAATCTGATTATATCCCAAATAATTGCAGAATTAAGGACAGATAATTACATTCCATCTGATTAAATAAGAGATAATTGCTGAATTAAGGACATATAATTTCTTGAAATTCAATTTTTTCTGGGGTAACTGACCACTTCGTCAACTAATCGGCCGGTTTGTTGCCTTTTTTTTTTAAGATTACGAACTTTATCAAATATTTTACTCTATCATCAGATCACAGATTGGGATAGTCATCCTTACCATATCTGTAGCCCCAGACCTCTATAAATAAGGTCTTTGGGTTACATTTTCAAGAATAAGTTTTTCTCCCTAGAGATTTTACACTATTTTTCTTAAAAGTAATAGATCATATCTTTAGAGAAACTAGCACTTTGTATCTCACTGTTATATATTCTCGAGCCACTTGCATCGTAGATGCTTCACAAAGCATTTTCGAGTCTTCAAGGCAAACGAACTCGCGATGTACATTTTATCACTTTCTAGGCTTGTCTAGCATAATGGTCTAAAATGATTCCCTTTTATGCTGCCACATTTTTATTTTTAAAAAACTATCAAATATAATCTTTCATTTTATTTCTTAGTTTGAATCTAAGACCAAAGTGTAGGTCACCTCCTGTAGGGTTAGATCAAACTACGATGATTTTGATTGTGGTTTGTTCGACTAGATACGTAGGCCATTCGACCCTTGATGTCGAATTCAAACCAATAATATAAAAGTAAACTTAAGGTTTATTTTGTTGCATGTATGTATTTTAAGGCCCAAATAAATGGGAACAGAGTAGCAAACCGAAAGGATATGGCAGGCGCCAAACACCTTCCCGTCGTATAATTTAGTCCCCCAACCAATTTATTTGTTTTCAATAGATTAGTAGTCTTTTGGACATTTTTAGAGTCATTTTTAAATTTTTCTTATTTTTTAAAATTTAATTAAATAAGACGCGACTCTTGGAACCCTTAGGTCCTGGTTTTTGGGGTCCCCAGAAGATTTTTTTCAAGGTGGTTTGCTATAGTGGCGACTCTGCTGGGAATTAAAAAATTAAAGGGCTAGGGCTAGACTTGAAATTTTTTTTTTGTTCTTTGGCTTTTTTGATATTCTCTTTGTGTTGGGTAACATGTACAATGAACTATAGCTGTGGTAATTGTGCTCTTATTTCATGCTTCATACACAGACATTTGTCCTGAACCCACACAGTCGAGGGCAACAGTTCAACCCTTACTTGTACACGTACTGGTAATCACCCATTTTTAACTGCTTGAGTCACAGGTGGGAGACATATGGTACAAGTCGCAGCCAAGAGAGTGACTTTATACCGGCGTTAAGAAAGAAACCATATACCTGGACCATTTTAGTGTTCTACTCTTTTTTGGGGAGAATGCCTGTTTTGACCTCTTGTATATTGGCAGGGATACCAGCCAATACTAAAAATGGATAAAATTTCTATAAGACATAATTCTACGAAATTTCGTTATTATAAAAGATATGTAAAAAAAAAAGGAGGTGAATAGAGAAAAGTACAAAGTTTTAATATATCAAAAATACTTACCGTTACTTATAGAGCACTGGTGGCTATTCAAGTTGGGTCACACACTTTCATCATGCACCCATTCAGGTTAGACCGTTAAATTAGAAACTGTAAAGATCAACGGTCCAGATTTTCGACTATTAACCACTCAGCTCCATATAGTTGGGTCAGTCAGCCCAAACCGATGCAAGAATAACCAATCTAGCATGCCTTTAAGCAATCGCGCCAACGGTTGGGTATTGCTCGAACCAGTATGACCCGCTAATCACACCTAACCTAATCTGATAGTTCAGATTTGATCATGAAAACTTTAATGTGCGCAATCGCATCCAACATCGCCACATTATGTCTCACAGGTTTCTGCCCTGCTAAAGCAAATGCGCACGCATGCGTATGGTGATTTCGGTGTACTTGTATACACCTTAACATAGCCACTTACTTTCATTTCTCTTCCACGTGAGATTTCCCTTGCTCTTCGTCTCTTTACCTTCTTTTCATACCATTATTTTTTATACATAAAATGAACCCCAAAAACAAACAAATTTGGATACAATGTTTTG